>JAUZNJ010040625.1:0-10302 GCA_034780135.1 Jordanella pulchra | reverse complement strand
TATATATGCCACCGCTGTCTATAGTTGATTATTGTAATTTCCAGATGTGTTAAAATAAACAAAATTATGTTATTTTTTTATTTCCTGAACTGCTGCAAAAACTTTACTTGTCTGTCCCCAAGCTAAAACATTTCAGACTATTTGTAAAAAATAATTTGCAAAAAAATATCAAATATATATTGTAAACAACAATAAAATGTGAGCTTCATTTCAACTGACAGGTGAAAAATAATTTGCATGCTGCTCTAAAACAGAGATATTTAATAAGTTATATCTGGTAATATTCAGAATTCATTTTCATTCATTAAACCTTGTGTCCACCTTTCTTTAACTCATCTAATTTAAAATAGAATATTCAAAGTGTGTTGAGAGAAAAAGGAAATCAGAATGATATAGATAAGCAGGCAATTTATATGACAGAAAAAAATAAATTCTATGTGCATTATTTGTTTTATTTTTTAAAGAAGAATTTTTTGTCACTGCTGCATTTAAAGCAATTATTTTCCTGCTTAATACACAGATTTATGATCAAATTTCTAAGATTCAATGAAAATCATGTTGGTATAAGGTTTTACTGTCATTTATATTTGGCAGATGTATTCTTTTCTGAGCCTCCAAATGGGAAATTTGTTTTGTTATTGTAATTACTGATGTCTCAAAGCCAAAACACCCCAGATCTGTTGTTGCTTCGTCAGACATTCACATCATATGATGTCAGTTGCAATTAGAATATGTTAAAGTAAAAAGGATCGGGCAGACCACCTGTGATTCTCTGCATCTGTATAGGTTTGACCAAGTAGACCCTGGTCTACCTGCTGTGTCAGAAACACTGTTCAAGCAACTAGTTTTTCTTCAGGTACCCTCAGAAGTGAAAGTCGCCCTTTAGATGTGTTTCTGTTCACACAAATTTTAAACTTCAAGTAGAACATAACTCCAAAATTGAGTTCTGCCACTGCATTGTAGCCTTAAAAACATAAAAAAAAAATTAACCAAACAAACAAAAAAATAAAAAGATTAATAGTAACATGAGTTCTAGCCTTTGTTCACTAGTGGATGATGCAGTTTCATTTACTGTAACAAAACGTTAACAAAACCTGGGTGTGTGAGTGTGTTGGGGGGATCATAGGACCTCTCCACCCCCCTCTCCATATCAACAGTGTGTAATCTTTACAATGCTATTACGTGCCTTTTCAACTTATTCCTTAAACTTCAGTATGTGTTTCGGTCAATTTCACAGTTTTCAGTTAAACCGTGTTTTCAGCATATCCGCCTGTCCTTCTTTTCTATTTGCTTCAGCTTGTTAATCTATTGTAAGATTTTTTTATATTGTTGATCACCAGACAGTTTGGCTTAATTTCTTAGTCTTGTACTAATTTTCTATAATTTGGCAATTGTTTTCGATTGACTTTAGGTTCTTTGTGAAAGCTTTCAGCTGAGGGATTCAGCATTTCTTGTAAAAGATTTCCCCTTTACAGGAAATGCAGGTTATTTGGCATTGTCTAGCACTCTCTACCAGAGCACAAATTTTAAGTCCTCCCCAACCCCATTGATGAATCGTTTTCATTATTGTAATTCTTCTGTTTGACAGAGTATTTTTCTTAGTCCCTGATTTGAACATAGGAAAAAAAGTATATTTTCTACTACTTCAGCCACTTTTGGAACACAAGAAGTAGCTGATGTGCTATTAAAGCCACATAATAATTGTCACAGTGGTATGGTGAAATTTTCTTCTTTCTTTCAGTATACTGCAAAAGAATGGAACACCTAAAACTTACACACTAGATTTATTTAATGCCTTATTAAGGTGTTTTAATAATTATCTGAAAAGCTGCTAGTTTATCCAAAATGCTAGAACCAGAGTACTGACAGAGCCTGGAAGAGGAGATCATATTTCCCCTGTATTAGCTATGTTTCACTTCACTGGCTCCCTCTAAAATCCAGAAATACATTTAAATCCTCCTCCTACAAAGCCCTTAATCACCCTATCTATCCTATCCTTTCCTATCCTAAAAACCTGATTAGACCACTTCCCCTGTAATGCACACTTACTTGTGAGACAGACATTTTTAAAAGGCAAACAAACAGGAGGCTAAAGCTATCCTTTGGATATCGTGAACATCAAACTGCCTTGGGGATTACAATTAGAGGTATTGGTTTGGATTAAAAAATAAATGTATTCTCTGAGCCAGTGATCCTACACATTCCCTTTATTATGCTGCTGTTTTCTGAGATGCTGGGAAGCTCTTCGGATATTAATGTGATATTAAAGAAAAGCACAGCTGTTGCTACAATATTAGTATCATCAGTGTGAATGTGTCTGATTGGTTGAATAACTAAAATGTAGTGTGGAGTCTTTGGGCTCTTTGGACTTGATAAACTACTATAAGTACAGGCCATAATAGTCTATCAAATAGCCATTAGCAGTTGTTATCACCCCCTTCAATATATGTAAAAAAGACTATACTGAAATTGGTTGGCTTGGAAAAATACTGTATGAACACAACCTATGTAATCTAGATTGCAACATGTAATTATGTATAAAATCTTTAGGGTTTAGTTGGACAAAAATGATATAGATCGTAAAATAAATGTTGAAAATAGTGGAGGAAAAGCTAAGGTGGAAGCCTGAATTGAAAAAGCTCGCATTTGAAACCTTTTGGAATACTCCACATAAAGTTATATTCCCTAAATATTGAGCAGTTTTGTTCATTTAGGATTGACGAGGCTTTTTGATTTAAAGCTATAGAACTTAAAACCAGTGTGATTTGAGTGCTGGACCACAGAGAAATCTTTCAAAATATATAAATAGATTGCAATTCACCACTGTGCATACATGAATTAAATACACAGAGGTAAGTTTTTATGGAGTGCCAAAACTGAAATATTTAAGGAGAAATTCAAAAATAAATCATGCTCAGTAAGTATAATGATTTGGATTCTTTGTTTAATAATTTCCTTATTTATTTATTAATTTGTGTTTTCATTTGTTAATTTATGTATTTATTATGTATATATTCGTCCATGATTTTATTCATTCATTTATGTGTTTGTTCATTCATTAATTCTTTTAGCTCCACAGGCAAATGAGGAGAGGCTGTGGTTCACGCGTCAACTTCTACCTATTGGTTTGTTAGATACTATTGAATCTCTCGACTCTTCATGACTTTTCTTCAGTTTTTTTTTTCTCACATCAATATAGAAAGGTTTTCCAGCCAGAACTATGGGGGCAGGCTTATTGGTTTTCACTAAGAACTTCCAGGAGTGTCTTGGAGAGTGCTCGGTGGTGTGCGGGAGGGCAAGTTGGGCATCTAATGTATTACGATATAAGCTGTTGCTAAAGACAGCAACTCTATATGGGGGGTGAGATCCGAAAGAAAACAAAAACAAATGAGGAACAATGAGTGTGTTAATGAGGGACAATGTGGGACACTGCTATATAAATCTGCAAACATTTACACAGTTTAAGTTAAAATCATTTATTTTATCCAGCAGAGATTTTACTTTGTCACTGTACACAAATTGATATATTTCTATTTATAAGTTGGACTGCCACCAAATTTTTAAGTGTGGGGCTTTTACTACTATACTATGCCACTGCAATGTAGTATTCTAAGTTTTCCTATTGTATTTTGTTCATGTGCACTCTTTTGATTTACCTTTTTACAGAATAATTCACTCTCAGTGCAAATGCCCCAAATCAAAAAGATGAAAGATCAAGCTTGGTGTTCCTCTGTAGGCTGTTATCAATATTTATGGTAGTTTGGGCATGTATGTTTTTATGTTTATACACTTCATATTCTAAACATAAATGCTCACTAAGCCTTATTAGTAAGATGCTCTGGCAGCAAGTGTACAGGTTTAACCTTTAACTGTTTTCCAGCTCTTGGACAGTATCCTGCTCTTTGCTTTCAAACCATGAACAGCAGCTCACCGAATGGAAAACTACTGTCCTGGAGAGCTCTAAAAAGGATTCAGCGAGAATTAATGCCTGCTCAAGGTGTGTGCTCTGAGTTCATTAAACGTTACATCCGAGACTAACAGCATAAGAGAGGTACACTGCCCTTGTTTTAACCTTTGCTATTGATTTATATTACAGTAGGAGTTCATGCATCATTTACTTATTAAAGAATACTTTATGACCAGCCCACTTCAGATTGGATTTTCAGCTTATAGTATCCTTTGTTCAGTCTAGCTAAGCTGCTAACTGAACCTGACAGCCATTTGGCACAAAAGGCAGGATCTGTCCACAGTTTAAGTTTAAGGCAAAACAGGCGACCTTATTTCACTGTACATTAAACCAATTAGGGAGGGATCGGGAGGGTTTGCGATAAAGTGTTGGAATGATTTAGCCAAATACTTGTCAGCTGCATGTTTTTAGGGATACTTCACGCACACACACCTATTTCTTTGGGATGAAACGCATGAAGTGCAATGCACTGATACCAGTGGCAGCCTGCAGTCTGGATGCTGGGAAAATCCATTGAAAGAATGCAGACGGTTGCAGAAATAATGATGTTCATGAATAATGATGGCAGAGGTCTCGAAGGCTTCATATGCATTCTGGTGCCAGGCAGAGAGAAAACTGGCAGGATGAAGCTTATCGGGTAAATGCCATGAGATTCTTGGGGGAAAAAAATACTACAAATCCTACTTGGCGGGAAAACAGTCGTGCATGTGTGTGTCCTTTCGTCTTGGTTGTGGAAATTGGGTCTCCCTAACAGCTTGTCCTGAGGGGGGGTAAAGATACAAAGTTATGTGTGAGCTTTATCGCACCAAGAGTTTACAGTTGTGCATGAGTGATTGTGAAATAAAGAAGAGGGTTAAGAGAAAAAAAATAACCTTATCTTGTGGATGCTGTGGCATCAAAAACACCACAGGGTGCTCTTGCCCTAGACGCAGGCGCTGCTGAAGTCCCAGACCATTGACAGCACCCAGGGGAAAGAATGCAAAGGGCATCTCAGTGAAGCATACCAGAAGTGAAACAAATCATAAACATGCATGGAAAACCTTAAAAGAACAGGAAGAAGAGAAAACAATGAACAATTCCATGTAGTTATGTTCCTTCAGGAGATAACTAAGGCCACTTCACCTCTGCTGAATTGCTTAGAAGGCAACTACAACTGAAGATTTGGTTATTAACCCCAGTGGAAGATTACTGGCAGCACACCAATAAGAACATCACAGCAATGCAAATTTAACAGCGTGCCGTGTTTAGTGGTATACATGCTCTACAATTAAAGAGCACATCCCTATTGACCTCAGCTTGAACCTTTGCATATTAACGGTTATCCTCTATATTGCAAGTTGACTTTCTTTTCAGTTTGCATCGTGACTTCAGCAATCAAGTTGTAAGGATATTTTAGCAGAAGTACACGTGAAGGAATTCTAAACACATATATAACTCAGTGTCCCAGATTTCTCAAATCCTGTAAAGAAACTGAAACTTAGTGCACGTGAGGGAATCGGATTTCTTTTTTTTTTCTCTCTCTTTTCTCCCTCTCCATCTCAGGAAGGGCTCTGTTGGTTTGAATTATTAATTTCCTCTCTGCATTCAATTTGTATTGTCTGTCACATTTTTTCATTTTATACTTGGGATCTCTTATTGTTTTTCAAGATAGTATATTGAAACTGAATATCTACAGGTGCAGACTTTGCTCAAAGCTTTGCTGCACAATAATTGCATATACAAATAAGATTTGTGCTTTATCTTAATAATTGTCTATCAACCCTGAATGCTGATCAGCAACTGACAAATCAGAGACTATAATTTGACCCAAAGTAAAATGGTCGTCATTTGCATTAGCAGGTGTGTCTCTGGTAAAGTTGCTCCAGCAACTTTACCAGAATTTTGCAATAGGAAGACATATATGACATAACAATTTAATTTAAAATACATCAAATAAAAGGCTAAATGGTTTCAATGTTAAGCATGCAATTCAGACAGGCTTACCTTTTTATTTAGAATATTTTGGGCATGAAACACAGTTAATTATATCCCCCAAAACAAAAAGCAGTCTAAAAAAAATCTAAAAAATGGACAGGCTTGCTGTGAGCAGCTGAACCTAACAATAATCAGCGGGAGTTACCAATTGTTTCTCTGTAAAACAGTACCAACTAGAAAAGCACTCGGAGAGCGCAGACCTCCGCCAAGCAGCTCATTCCCCAGACATAGTGTGACCTCCACCTTCAGGCTGGACCCAGATCATTACCAAAATTTAATCATTTGTCAAGGGTTATAATACGCCTATTCTGTGAAAATTTGAGCAAAATCCGCCTGACACTTTTCAAGTTATTTTGAAAACAAACAAACACTGTTGAAAACATAACCTCCTTGGCAGAGGTAATTGGTGCTCCCCCCTTTAAAAATGTGGGGTGAAATTTTGATTTTTCTGTTGCTGCCTTAAAATAGCTTTTCCAAGTTTATATAAGAAAACCAATGTCTATTGTGTTTGCCTTAAAGTGCTGATGGCACAATATTGATTTCATGCAATTTTGCATTAAAATTATGCAGCAGGACATACCGGGTGGTTCAGAGCTTTTATGAATCAAACAGGCTTATTTTTAACACAAATATCCTACATGTAGCACCACGTCAGCACTCTGCTTAATACCTTGTAAAACCCTACCTCTGTGTGGTGACCGCAGAGGAAGAACACATTTGGAGCTAGCACAATATTATATAATGGAGATGGATTGAAAGATTAATAATTGTTCCAGCACATCAGGTCTAGAATCGGTTTGTGTCCTGGAACCATCAGCCAGTTCAAGGCCAGGAGAGTGTATTGATGCAGAGGAACAAGGAAGAATCACACCTTACAGATCAGAAGCACCCAGGAAGGACCTCTAGCCTACCGAGTTAGACTCTGAACCAGAGAGTGGCAGCTAATATAATCACAGCAGCCCTGGTAGAAAACATACGAGTGATACAGATAGTATACCCAGTTATCAGTTTGTAAATATAAATTTGTATATAATATGTCAAATGAAAATGATTGTCGAATAAATCCTCCACCACTGTTACAAGAAATGTTCCATTATATTCTTAAAAGTATAGCAAGCAACTCAATTAGCTTTGGATCATTATCTGGAACAGTAACAATCTATGATTTAGCCTCCACATCAGACTCGAGTTCTTTGCTGAATATTTATAAAATTGCTCTTACCTCAACATCATCTATGGATATTCAGTTGCAAGTTGAAGCGTTGGGATTGACATCGCCAGGTTCTATCCAAAAAGCAGTCTGTCTTTGGGTCATACACTGGCTAATTTTCTCTCTCTAGCCCAGGGAGGCATGCCATAGGTACAACTGTCGGTAGGAACACATGTTGTACTGAACAACGAAATGAATGTTTCAATGAGGGAACAAGATAAAAAAAATCGTCCCTCTCAAAATGTTCCAAGCACAGTAGAGATGCCATTGAGTGCTCCAAGATCTCTTGATCTTGTCTGATCTGCTTCAACTACTTTGAAAGCTGCTCATGATTCTTAAATAGGCTGAGCCCATTATTATGAGGGGTTGAAGCAAAAAGGTGTGACACCATGCAAAGGCATAACCACATCTTAATCCAAGTTCAGCATAAATTCATAGCAAAACCGTTGTTCCAACTCTTGCTTATAACGAACTATACGTCACTTCCTCATTCTCCCCCAGTCACTAAGCAGTGCTAGAGTCCTCTGAATTGCAGCATTTTTTTTTAAATAAAAACTTTTATGCGTCTGCTCTTAAAATTATTACATTGATCATCTGTAATAATGTTTTGGTTTACAAAAACTACTACAAAATCTCAATATCATGTCATCAACTCTTTAGGGTGTGCTGATTAGGCAAAATACCTCTTGGAATGTCTCACATAATGTTGTGCTTCACTATTTTGCTATTAAAACTATTCTGTATTTGTCAAAGCATTGCTTACAGTGGCTTGCATTTCAGCATAAGCAGAGTGATTTTGTAGTTAGCATCATGTCAACTGCAAACGCTCCTTTGACTTATTTACACATCAATAATAAAACCTAAACCTTTCCACCCTTCTTCCTTCAATTTTTTACACTTCCACTATAGGCATTGTATATATTGTTTTCTTTTCATGTTCTTATATATATATATATATATATATATATAAACAAGTTTCTTTGTGCTGATTAGATGATAGGCTGAGAAATGTAACCTGTTATCCTTGTGTATTTTTCTAGGCTTACATTCTTTGGGTAGTCTGACCCCTGAGAATGACTTATCACAGCCTGAGCTGTGAACATCACTATTTTGCAATAAAGTCAAGTGGTAAAATGACTCACCTCCCTTCTTTTGTATCATATAGTCTCAGCTGTGGACAGAGTGAAGGCACTTGACCCCTGTTGCCTCCCAGTTATTATATGTTCTGTGAAAGAAGGCAGTCCATCTCTTATTTTCACACTCTGTGGCCTGTATCTTTTAATGGCAGCCAGTTGGTTTTGCTGTGAGGCAGTTGAAGACTCATATTAAATCCTCGAAGGTGGTTTACTGCCACTGCTAATGTCGCACCTCTCCCAATAGAGGCAGGGTTCCGCTAACAGTTCAGTCCAGCACTCTTTACCATAAAATCACATTGCAGCGCTTTAATGACCAGGGTTGTAAATAATAACACAGCAAATTGCTCATTAATCTTTGCTGCAATAGCCAGCATTTCTGCTCTACAATAACATTCTGCTGTTCTAGCACCCTATGAGTACTTCTTTTGATCAAATGATGGTCATCTGTTTTCAATTCTTCCTTGCTGACTATGGGCATTAAGACAAAAGAAAAAAGAAAAAAAAAATCTATTGAGGACTCATACTAATGCATCTTTGAGGTTGAGGCTCAACAGAGGGGATTGAGACATTCCCAGCCTGTACTGCAGGTTGTCTGTGAGCTCTCAGCTTTCCCCTATGATGATGAATACTGAAACTGCATTTTCAATTGTCTCTGCCCCTATCATATAGACCCAGGAGAGAGCAAGGCACACTTAGAGACCCGAAATACCTTTAACAGTAATGTGCTGTTCAGTGAACCATCATGGTGTCAAGATTGACACCATTTTTATGAGCTTGTCCATTAGTGTCAGTCAGCCTTCAGTGTGGAATATTAAAATAAATTCAGGTTATTTCTTCACCAAATGTTTTATTGAGTATTAACCAGAAGGATGGTTGCTCTGTGCACCTTGCCTTTTCTCTCTACAAAACAAGTGCAAAAGAAATACCTATCAGATGTATCCCAGTTTTGACAAAAGCAAATAGAAAAGACTGGAGGCCTTATTCTTCAAGGGCACTTCAATATCATTTGGGTCCCACAAAGTGAAAATCTTCATTTTCTTTAACCTTTGACCACTGTTGCTTTATTTAGGATGTGCAGTGAGGCAAGGGAGGATCAGTGTCAGAGAGGCAAGCATGAGGCTTAGTTCCAGCCTAGGGCCATCCCCACTGCTCTACTTGCCTGCATAGACAGCTACTTAGGATCCTTGTACATATGCTACCCTTTTCCTAAACATTTCTTTTGGGAAACCACTAAAATATGCATCTTTTCATCAAGGTAACACATAAGTAGGACCGACACCAGTCAGTCCTACCATAACGTTATTTAACCATGTTACTCCCTTATTTGTGAAGAAAGAATGGGGAAGAGTAAACAAAACAAAAACAGAGAAAAAAAGATTTACCCTTTATTCTGGTTATCTAAATGTCCACCCTCACCGAGACAAAATGGTTTTTGCCCAAACAGTGAAGAAATGTGGCTAAAGGAGGGTTGATGTCTGAATAAAGATATCTATTGATAGCAATGCATTTTAAATTGTCATATTGAATTTTGTTTCATATTGCCATAAACTTTCTCTGTCAATCATCACCAACATGATTTATGAATGAATCCGGGCTCATAGTGCTAGCATTGCAGCTACTATGCAGCAGTGGTGCTGCCGCCACAAGGAATCTAAATAATTAAACTCATTGTTTACACTCACATCAGCCACAGTGCAGTGTCAGTGAAGTTACCAAAGCTGTGCAGATTACAAAAGTCTTTCGGCAAGAAAGAAATTTAGCCACACCTCAGCATCAAGCTCCTGTATCGCACATGCCAAACAGGAAAAAGCCAGGTGCCGGACATAAGAAAAGTCTAAATTTCTGAAGAAAAAAAAATCAATCCACCAACCTATGCCAACTCAACTAGCAGCAACAAAGAGGAAAAACCAAAAAAAAAATGATATGCTCCCTGTGTTCCTGTTAACCCTTTACGGACGATGGGAGCGCCCGCGCTCCCAAATGCTTACATGTTTTTAAATGCCGGTAGAATTCGA
>JAUZNJ010040624.1:0-10302 GCA_034780135.1 Jordanella pulchra | reverse complement strand
TTTCTGCAGTTATAAATCAGAGTTTGTATCAATAACACAATGATCTTTCCTAACCTAATGCTACACTTTGCCGACACCCTGCCTATTCACCTGGGATCTTGATTACTCAAAGCAGCTCCTACAGGAGAGGAGTCTGAAAAATGTTTGGATGATTTCTGCTAATAAATATTTATAACATACGGCAACAGTCTTTAGAGCATTAAACATTCAGCCCAAGGTCAGGGTCTGAATACGTTTAAAAAGCGTGAGTATATTGAAACTATTATATTGGACTGTGATTGTTAAATATTGAATATTTATTTCACATGTAACATTTCAAACAGGGCTAGTTGAAGCTGCCTACATGTTTTTGTATGCGAAGGGACTTACAGTTTACACGATGATGTGATTTGCAAACATTTAGAGCCACATTTGGGCTATCTTTACCAAAACCCGTTCTTTTTTTCTTTTTTTGCATTTATCTAATCTTTCTGAAATTGTATTTAAAGTCACGTTTTATCTGTTTTAGGAAATGAAAAATTAAACAGAGCTCTTACAAACCCCTTTTCATACCTCTTTTTAACTTGTGACGCTTTGTGTGTTCATGTTAATGTAGCATTAGCATTATTAGCAGTTTGCTGCAATTTGTTTACCATCGTTTCTTACACAAGACGTGAAAAAGTTACAAAAACAGAAACACCAACCGACCGTCTATAGGTGAGACCCTGATTTTTTGAAGCACTCTATTCGGTAAAATAGAAACAGGAGGCGGGCTAATTTTAGCATCGTTCAATGAATGACATAAATCAAGGAATACTATAAGGTTCCCCTTGGTAGCTTTTCTGGTTTGAACAAAGAGCCCATATGAAAACAAATAAACCCACAAACAAGCTACTTTTTTTAATACTTTTCATTGTCTAGCATTTTTTTTTTTTGCTGATGCTAAACAGAAATTTTAACATGAAAAGTCTTAAGTAATTATATGACACTTTTTAGCTTCTTATTCCAGCTAATATTCTGTTAACTTGTGTTTTACAATCTGAATTTAATACAGTGTCACCTTATTAAGTGGGTCCTTTTACAACTAAATCTGGTCTCAGATTATTGTTTCTCTTGATCTGATGTTTTCTCAGTTCAACAATTTAGGTTTGTCAAAAACAATCAACATTCTTCAAAGATGTTTTTAATTTGTTTTCCAAATTCTTCAGAGATGTGCCTTTTTATTTACATAAGAAAATGTTCATGTAGAATACCTTCATGGCCAATAAACGATGGCTGTCTGAGGACTTGTTGGCTTTATTGTTGTGTTTTAAGCTAAATAAGTTGTAAAAAATTAAAATGTTAAAACTTTCCTCTCTTGTGATGTTTGCATTGGACCCATTACATCCCTGATCTCCTGGGGGCAGCTGTCGTCCTATACAACTCATCCTCTTGTTGGCTTTTGGCCATAACGAAAGATGTAGTTTGAGTTGGAGCTTTTTGCTTTGTAAAACAGATGGAAATGAGCATTTGGCTTGCCATAAGCAAAGTGTCTTTGCGTTTTGTATTTTGATGGTTGTCAGCCAGTAAACTCCCGTGGCACATTTCTGAAATGCACATAGAAAAACAGGCGCGGTTTCTAGTAAACATCCATCTTATGGTGTAGAGATATGATGCTTGAGAAGCCGGTAAAAATGACTGGATGCTTCCCAGAAATGACAGCTGATGAAAGAGGAACCATCTCAGCTCCCTCTCTCTCTGTCTGTTTGGGCATGTTGTCTTTACCTTCCTCTGCTGTTTTCTTCATTCACCATTTGTTATTTCTTGGATTTCCCATTCTGGATGTCTTCCTGTTCTCATTTTTAGCTAAATATACCAAAAAATATTTAGAAACTGTTTTCTATTCCTTGTCCTTGTTACACATATACAATAAAGTGAAAAAAAAACTTGTTTTAGCTAAAGTAACTTTTAGATTACCATAGATTTCTAATACTGGTACACCCATTACAGGTTTCTGGCCAAATAAAGATTTCAGATCTTTAAAAAGCCTAACATGTAGATTCCAATTTTGACCCATAAAGATTTCTTTTTACAACCAACACTAACAGGTGTTGCAAGACACAAGATATTAATAAAGAAAAAACCTAATCATTGCCTATGACACAATAAAATGTTGGAAATAGCTGCTCTCAAATCCAAATTAAAGATCAAGGCTGTGGTTGGTTTTCAGACATTTACAGAAGTTGATCAGATTGGTGGAAACATATTGGCCGATCATCAATCTACCAAAATGAAGAAAATTATCTCCAGTTTCTACCTCTTTTTGTTTTACTGCAAACTTTTTTTTTTGCCTCCAAGTCCTATTTTTACTTTGTCTTTTTAATTTAATAGTTCTGGTTCTGCTTCTTTCCTCAGAGTGGAAACAATTCATTTTTTTTAGTTTTTGTCGGGTAGAGTTACTGCCAGCCCGCTGTATGTACTCTCTTTAATTCTCTGAAAGGTATAATGTCTCTGGCTCCCAACCACCACCACTTATCCTTGCAGAGGTATAGCTTTATATACAGGATGCTTATGTCTCTTTGGGCCAAACGGTATACTGAAACCCTTTTTGTTTTATTAAAAACATACATCAATGATAACTGCATTTAACTTGGAGCTTTTGACCATAAACAAATGAAATCCCAATAAACTTAAAAATGCTCACGAAACTTGAATGTTAACATAAAAAGATAATTTGATGAAAACAAAAAAATCTTCTGCGCCATTAATCTTTAACTGGAAACTGGGTATTGAGATAGTTCTCTGAAAGCTTGTTATCCTACTTTTATGGCCTTTTATATTAGTCTCTCTTGTGATATTTGATGTCACATCTGTTTTATGTGAACCTTGAGGTTTCTATCTCCAGAGGAAAAGAAAGCTGACATTCTCTTTACATGTTCTGTTATCAGTGAGGACTAAATCAGACAGAAAAATGCACCTAGAATGTTGAACTGTGCAGCAAACCATAATTACACTACTTATTATATCTACTTTGTAAAATGTTAAGATTAGGCTACATGGAGCGATAGAGATAAACCACTCCTATATTTGCCATCTGATTTCTGTTTTTTGTTGTCCAATTGGGGTTTTTCTTAAATATAAGAGGACACTTGAAATGTGTTCATCACACATTTGGTCTGTTAGTTTGGTTTGTACCAAAAGCCGATTTAATTTTTTTTGTTAGGTGTGTTAGGTGTGTTTGTCTTTTAAATAGGTTGCTTTGCATTTAAGTTGTAAAGCAGAAAAAGTTTGGAATGGAACGAAGCACAGACCAGGAAGCAGTGCATTTCTGTTTTGGATTTTTGGGGTGTTAAAGCTGCAGAATCATTGTTGTCATCAAGAACAGGTCATTTAGCACTAGTTTAAACATTAGCCTTTTCTTTTTTTTCCCCTTAATTGTGGAATGATGTAGCTTTTCATAATCTGACCTAAAATAGACTTAGACTTAGACAGTACTTTATTGATCCCTTGGGAAAACTCCCTCAGGAAATTAAGGACTCCCTCAGGAAATTAAGGTAAATTAAATGTGGCACATAGTTTCAATTTGTGGGGAGCTGTGACAGAAGTGAAAAATCTGCACAGATCAGGATCTGCTCACCCTGTATGTAGCTCTCTATACACACTGTCGTCAGTGTGACGTTAAAAAAAATCAAATCAGAGGTTAAAAAGTCGGAGGCAACCATTGTGAACTGGGCTCAAAGCACTTGGGCATGCTGCTCATTAAAACACAGCAAAGTTTTAGATGCTTTGGTTGAAATTCACCACTATGTTTGTTGTTCTCCAGGGTTCAGGATAATTTATCAGATCTGTTTTAGTGCAGTGATTAAAAAATAAATATGTTCAGCCTGAACATTTGAGTTTTAGAGTTCTTCAAACAAATCTTTAAAGGATCGAAACAGAGAGGTCTTCTATCATGACATAGTTTTGAATTTAAATGCTTGCTAAATTAAGTGCTCGAAAAATAAATTTATCTGTAACAATTGCAGATTATTTTTTTTTTAAGTCAGAACTTTGGGAAGTTGGTCGTCATTTTAAATGCTTGGATTTGACGGGGTATTTTTAATTGGTGCATCTTGACTTAGAATGCAGTCCTAATGGACAGCCCCCGAGCTCTGGTTAATTTAAATCCATACATTAGTATGGATTTTTGCTGCAAGGCTCTTAAGACGCAAATGCAGATTGATTAATTCATTGTCTGGCTTTCAGGCAATCTTATGGTTTATGCTGAGGGTGGGATGACTAAAACCCTACTTCTTCTGGGTTTAATGTTCCTTGCTGCTTTGCTATAAGATCTTTTTAGGTGTGACTGACTGATTTTCTTTCTTTCCATATACACTCTGACCATGCATTGTGTGTGTATTTCAGCCTCTTTGATGTCCAGACATAGCCCTGGGCGAGCCCTGGAATCTCTCACAAACAGCACAGACCTAGATGGTATATTAAGCTTTAGCAGCTATGGACTAACAATCACCTTTAGCTCCTCACTGCTGTCGCTGTATTTACTCTAGTTTCATTACTGCTCTCACATAGTCATTGAGCATTGATTTGGAAAGCTTAGAGCAACATAAACACGATGGATCACTAATACTATCATCTAGTTTTTGCAATAAAGTTCAAACAATGAGGCAGCCGGAGGGGTCGATGGGACCTCTGATGATAAACTGATAAAACTCCTCACTAGTGTTTTCTACCAGATGAAATGAACTTACTGAGGTATTACTTTCAGAACCGCAGTCTTATTCATTGTTTGAAGTAAATGAAAGTTCAAAAAGAATGGTGCATATCAAGTAAAAACACTCTAGTGTCATGGCTTCAAGGTACTGACAAAAAAGGGTTTTATTTATAATAGCGAGACTTATTCCAACTGCTACTGTAGTTTTATATCCTGATGATTTTTAAATTATAAAAAAATAAATCATTTTTGAGTTACGTTTTCAATTGTTAGCATGGAAGAAGCATTCCTTCAGCTAGCTGAGAAGCAGTGTGCAGCAACAGGTGGGAGAGGGGCACATTTCTCTATGTTTTATATCATCCAAACAAAAAAAAACTCCAGGTCATTTTCTCTTGATTAATATACTGATTATATTTTTGATTAATTAATTAACCAAAAAAAGATGTTTTAGTAAATTTGCACTTTGAAATAAACAAATGTTTGAAATATGAATAAAACCTTTTTTTGTGCATTTTTAAATTATTTACAAATGGAAAGACTTGTAAAAAATATACACGCACAAAAATTGAATTATTTAGTTTATAAATGAACTATTAACTTAGAAAATTCTTTTTATTTTATGACTAAAGGACATTTATAGTTTATATTTGTACAGTTTTGTCTTGAACACTGTTGTAATTTGATTTTTTCTTTCAGCAAACGCATGTTTTAGAGGCTGTGTAACATTACTCGAGGTCAGGGGTTCCCAAAGTGGGGGTCGGGGTCCCCCGGGGGACACTTGATGGTTTTCACAGTCATCATGATGAGTATGCGGAGTGCCAAAATACATCATTAAATAATTACATTTTCTACGAAATAAGTAGATGTAACATTTATCTAACACATGATTCAGACATAAAATATGCAATTAAATTATTAAAGGCATAGTAAAATCTCCCATTGAATAATTGCATTTATAATTATAATTTTAATAATTAAAAGCCTTTTAAAAATGATTTATGTAAAAAAGAATTACTTCAATTTCTATAAATAAATATAGATCAAAATAACCAATGTAGCTTCGGGGTCCCCAGTCTGTATCAGTGTTATTTTTGGGAACCCCTGCTCTGGGTAATGATTTAATTAATTACAAAGTTAGTTGATGATTATTTCAATAATGGATCATTAGTGATAAATCCGATGAATCATTTCAGCTCTGTCGGGTAGAGTTTATTTTTCCATGGTGGTTTGTTTTATGGATAATAAATTCTAGATTTAACAAATGTTTTAAACTAAACACTCATCATCACATCTCCTCTAGATGAGAACTGTACTGAATGAAGTTTTTCTGTATTTTTGTGAAAAAAGAAAAAAAAAGATTTGGCTGGTAGCTTTAAACTTTCTTTAGTTTACAAGAGGCTTAAAAAAATTGGCTAAATGAAATGTCAATAAGAGGCTGTCAATACGCTTTCATGCTCCCTCAGTAAATCACTTTGACTCTTCGGTGGGCTTCGCTCCCTTCCACTTTAAGCTAACTTTCACTTTCTGTGGAGCTCGTTGACCAGTCGTCACAGCCAGACATAAACAAGCTGACGTGTATTTCATATGATGAAGAAAAAACTCCTAAAGGAGCGTTGTTCACCACTGGACTCGCATAAGAAAAAAAGATCTAAGGAGGACTTAAAGGTCAGAGAAAAGGAGACGTTTTAGAGCTTCAGTTTCCATGTATAGCCTGACCTTATTCAGTGGAAAATAAACTGTTAAGTTTTTATCAATACACCGCAGGCTTTGACCTGCTGTAGAAATGGATCCACTTCCTTTTTAGTTTTATTTTTATACTCCGTACATAAGTGAAGCCAAATGCTTCCAGAATTCTCCACTGTTTTTCTCTAAAGCTTTTTTGTCTTTTCAATTAGTGTCAGTTTGTCATGATAGTTTAAAACCGCTGAGGCTTTGTTTTTACATCTTTAGAGAATTTTGAGGGTCTTAGACAGACTCTGATAAACTGCATCATCCTCACATTAAAATGTGCACAGCTGCTCGGAGATAACAGTTGTTATAATTAGGATCCCAATCATGTAATTTTAACACAAAATGAAGGCACTTTGCAACATTTATGAGCCATTTCCTCTCAGCATTAATCCAAAAGTGGGAATCACATAAGTTAACGACTTTCTATATGTTTTTTTTTTTATAATTTGTCTATATAAATGATTCAACTGAATGTTTGCTTTTATTTGATCATTTGTGTTGTTTGGATGTAGAACTTACGCACCACTGTGATGAATGAGGACAAACCTGTGATGATAACACAGTGGACCACGGTATCTAATGGGACATGACATGATTTGCAATTCCTTTTGGATAATCACCAGTCTGCACTGGTGCTGCAGGATTGTTTGCATTCTCCCTGCTGTGAACGGGGATATTCAGGCGATGCGCAAATCAACAAACCAGTAATGGCATTAATGACCATGCAAAATGAAGGTAGCTCTTGGTTTAGAGCAGAAAGGCTGTGCAGTTAATCTGTGGTTGTATAAAACTGCAACACCACCAGCATTACAAATGCATGGTTCTTTTAAGAGGGCAATTAGTGCATTAGTGGGAGAACAGGCATGCTGTTAATGTTTTAGATGCATTGAATGATAGCCTCACATTTTCTTAGTTTCATTTTTAGAAAGAGGGTAAGAACGTTTGAGAAGAGATGAGGTGTGAAACTGATCAACAATTTACTGAAAATTCAACTTTTAAAAGCACCATAGCAAAGAGTTAACAGGCTAAGGAAGACATGATTATTTTGTGTGGATGTTTTTGTTCTGTTCTGAGATACAGAAGACAGTCTAGTCTGTGAAGTTATTTGTGAAAAGAGAAAAAAATCTTAAATAACGATGAGCAACAAAATAGATAAAAGTTAATGAGATATTTTTCTTCTTTTAAAGGAGTAGAGCAGAAATACTGCAGCTATGTTTTTATTTACTTAGACTATAGCAGTAGTAATACCTGTAGCCTGTAATCTGCTGGATCTCTCTACACTTTTAGATTTACCTTCAGCAATGTGTTTTGACGCTAAAAATGAGCTTTACACCTAAACGTGTCGTCTCCTCGCAGCTCTAGGGGTTAGAGGTCTTACACAGGAACCCAGACAGGGTCCGGGGTGTGAATCAGAGATTTAGCATCTTCTCCAGGACACAAATGCTTTGGGTTGTTTAGTGAAAGCTACTGCTTTATGACAGTAATGGCCTTTACTCATTATTAGCTGGACAGAAAGAGGGCAGACAGACGAGGAAGACAGTGAATGGCCCCAGGCCCAGAATCAAATCTAGGCCAGCTGTGATGAGGGCTGTAGCTTCTATATATTGTGTCCCGGGTGCATCACTATGCCACTTGGTGCCCTTTATTATATTTTATTCAAAAACAAACATATAGTTAAAGGAGGACAATTTTCAATCTATCCAAAAAATAGAAAAAAAGTATTTTTGAATGTCTGTGTTATTTTTGTCAGAGCTACTGATATGGTGCTGTTTGATGCACACCTTACAATGTAAACCACGGATCTCACCTGTTTACACTAATTTATTCTTGTATGTTTGAAAGTTACACTGAATATATTGTCTCACGGCTCTTGTTGACTTCTGTAGTACTCTGTAGTTAAATTGACTCAACAATATTTAAACTGTATAGCTGACCTGTCGCATAATTCAAACAAAAACTGGTTTATATTCTGATAGATTTGTTAGATCAAAAGAATTAATAGGTTGGATTGAGGAACCATTAAATATTGGATCTCATTCTGCTAAAGGTTGTGTTTGTGACAAAGTGGGCAAGAAAACACTATTTGCTCCAAAAAAGTATTTTCAGTTTACTTTCTTGTAGCTTGATGTAGTTATACCACCTTTACTGTCCAGAAGTTGTTTATCTTTTACACTTTTTAGAAGGTAATTATGCATCTAGGTTCACTTAAACAGCTAAACAAGTGTGGTTCAGTTTATATTTAGTTCAGTATCAACAGCAAAACTCTTCACTTTATTTTATGTTTAGACTAGTGTCAAAACAGGAAATGCTGCTGGATACAGTTTCATTTATTTTTTCACTCGTTCACTAAACGACACATAGTTTGTACTTTTTAAATATCTAAAATCAGTTATATGTTGTTGGCAAATGTTTTGAAGTATTAGTGGAGAAAATCTTATAAGCCTTGGGGCTGTTTGTTTCTTATCAAAGAGCTTGTGGCAAATCCTTCCTCTTATTTGTTGAGGTTGTTTGAAGTTATGTTGTGGCTATAGAAGCTTCATTGGGCCTTAGTAATCTGTTTTTGTCCATTTTTACATCATATTTGATCATTAAAAAGCTGTTTTTTTACTTTCAGCTGTGTTCAAAGCTTTAGAGTCCATCTGGGTATATTTGGAAAGATGAAAGAGAATCTGGATGTTCAGAGATTCGTTGTTTTCTATAGAAAACTATAAATCAGATGTAATATCTAGATCTATTATGATGTATTTAGATGTAGTATACCAAACACTGACTTCTGCTGGGGGCTTTTTTGTAGATTTGAGTTGCTTGTTGGAATCAGAGTTTGGTATTATAGGATTTCAGCTCACTAGAAATACAGTTTTCACCTTGCAAACAGCTCAAACTGTAACTTAATGGACCATAATGCAGATGTGGTACATGGTAATAAGAGGAATGATATAAAGAAATAAGACAAACTTTCTTTATCAGGCCGTAAAACCAGATGATGGTTGTTCTGTGCGGATCTATCTTTTAATAGCAGTTGGCTATGATGCATCAGCTCCTCGTGTTTCCTCCAGGGTGGGGCTACGATAGGCGTTGCAAGGCGTGGTCTTGATTCTGTGCTTTGTATTGACACTGACCTGTGTGATCAGACATTAAAAAAACCATCAGAGTGGAACATGTTCCAGTTCAACAACTTGTCTGCTGTGTCTAATAAAAACTTTGAGAAGTTGATAACTTGTGCTGGTTCCCATATAAAAGCCTCTAGGTTGCAGTCTCCAGATGGGATATAGTATATTTACAGCCAGTGTTGTAGCCTTTTGAAGGCGAATATTCCTGCTTATTCAATATTGGCGTGTCTCAAGTACTACGGGGGTTATGGTCGGCTGATTCTCTCCCCCTAATCCAATTCAGTCTAATACCCTGAATCACAAGCTGTCAGTCACATACTCCATTTATTTTTCAATCTCCCCATGCTTCCTGCTCGCCCTTTTCCATGTGAGGGCTGGAATTTTTAAACAGCAACCTCTGCCATCCTGAATATTTGATCAGCTTTTCTTTCTTTTTTTCATCAGAAAAGGACCAAAGGCCCCGAAATTTCAGAGCAAGATTAAACAAGTGCTGTGTTTACCTCGGCAGGAGTCTGAGAATGTAGGAAGTAGCAGATTTGTTTGGAGCTGCTGTGAAGTAGAGAGCTGTGGTTGCTGAAGCAGCGGCTGATGTAGTTTGGCTGTGGCTGTTTGATTTCTAACTGGTTTACATAATTCAGATAATGAGGCTTCACTCTTTGATTCGAAATGGAAACGGCTTCAGAAAACTGGCTGGGTTCTAAAAAAGAAAGGAAAAAGAATTCCTTCCTTCCTTCCTTCCTTCCTTCCTTCCTTCCTTCCTTCCTTCCTTCCTTCCTTCCTTCCTTCCTTCCT
>JAUZNJ010040623.1:0-10302 GCA_034780135.1 Jordanella pulchra | reverse complement strand
GACTCTGCAGCATCCAAAAATGTAAAAAGATGCTCATTCGGACCTTTATAATGGTAGTCCTTAAAGGGTTAATAACACAATCAAACAGAAAGAAATAAGTAAGCCATTATAAAGCGTTGTTGTGTTTGTCGAACGTGCTGCTCAAATCAGGGACACCTTTAGCTTTAAATAATGATTATTTATAAATCAGTTTTTATAGATCAATGATTATTGACCTATAGATAATATGCTCTTCTTAACCTTAAGCATCCAGTCTCTGACCTTTTTTGTATCTGTGTGGATCAATAAATAACACAAACCTCTGACATTTAAGTTTTTAAATTTAGCTTAGATTAATTCTTATGGCTTCATTTAAAGTGGGCCAGAAAAGGTAAAGTACTGTATAACAGAAAAATCATTAAAGGGTAAAAATATAACACTAGTCTCTAATGTCCATATCAAGCACAGTGTGATTACTTTATGCAATCCATATTTTTTAAGCAGCAAAAATCATAGTTATTACCCCAGGAGCAACAATCAATACTCCAGATTGAGTGCTGTAACAACAGCTTTGGACCAGTTAAAGCAGGAACAAGGCCGTGCATCAACATTAAAATCCTCTGTGGAAAGATAAACCTAAAACCAACCAAGTCCAAGCAATTACTTAATAATCATTGAAACAAAAGGAAAAAATAAAATAAAGGTTTGTGGTCCTCTGAAACAAGAGATCTACAATATAGAGCAGCATTTTGTAAGGATTTAATAGACTCTTTGGATGAGCAACACTAATGATGAAATCAATATTTAACACTCTTGTTTCAGAAAACTATGGGTTTGAAAATCTTGCAAAAAAAATAGAGCATAAGAATTATACAGAGCTAGACATTGAATACATTCAATGATTTCTATTGTTGTTGATACTGCTGGCCTGATGCTCCCAGCCCCCTGCCCATTGATTACTGGAGATAGGCACTGTACCAGCCCCCAGTGAGCCTGAGAAGGAATGTAAGTGGGTTTAGACAACCGAGGGATGGATAGATGGTCCCTGATTAATTAATGAAGGTTTGAGAAAATCAAAAGACATACTTACATAAATAAAAGTCAACAGGAATACAGATAATTAAGAGGAAAGAAAATTGAAAAACTCTGCAATGATTACGAAGGTAAATTCCTCTTTCCAGGTCAGAAATCAGACTCTACCTCAAGTAATTGTGTAGTTTACAAGCAAAACATATATGGATTGAGGCCTCATCAGCAATAGTGGGGAGGGGTCATTTTGTACACTTTGAGCCTAGTCTATCGGTCATCAGCAGCCAAAATGGCCTTCTTCGACTGGGGGGCTGAGCTCAGTGATGAGTTAAGGTGATCCACCTTGTAAAAGTATATCTGCTCAAGATCCTCATGATCACAGAAATTAGCTTAGGTGGTTTAAGTTTCTCATTAGGATGCCTCTAGGGTGCCTTTTAGTCTGGCAAATTCCTACAAGAGAAGATCCCAGAGGACATCTTGAACTTGCTGGAGGTGGTACAGTACGTATCCCTTCTGGCCTGGAAACACCATAAGTTCCTTCAGAATTATCTGCTGGGTATCAATGGGGACGGGGATCACTTCTCTTCAGCTTTATATTAATGCAACCTAGTCTTAGATTAAAAAAAAAATAATAAAGACATGGAACTAAGATTGAGAATGGAGCAATGGAAATCAAAACCTTTAGTCAAAAGACATGAATTCAGAATAAAAATCCCTAAGCAACTGGAACAAATGTAGCACCAGACATTATGTAGTGAACCATTAATATGAAAATATCTAAAAATGTATAGTCTGTCAGACTAGCAACATGATTCTATTGGTTTTCTGAATGTTTTCAGAACTTGAGACAGTCAGTTACCAACAACTTTAGCTCCATTATAAAAGAAAATACATTTTTCTTATGTGAAGCACCAACGGATACAGGATAATGTTTCCATGTATATGTCTGTGATTTGACTATGACACTGGCTTGGAAAAAACAAGTAAAAATGTAGAAAATATACTTGAGCTTGCAAAAATATAACACTGATTTTAGCCTTAGTTCAGTAATGCAAAAATAATAGCAGTGATAAAACGTGGATCGAAATTGAAAGAGTTGTATAAAATTTATTAATATGGATTTTTTTTCTGAACTGAATGGAATGAATAAAATAACACATTAGTCCAACCTAAAATCTTGCCTGACAATTTGCTCTGATTTGATGCTATTTTTGGAATTATTGACAGCATATAATAATACTTAACTCAGATTTAGAAAGTAATATGCATGAAAACTGTCATATTAGTAATGCTATCCATGCTGACTGTAATAAGCAATAAATAAAAAATAAATATAAAATTATAAGGAGATTTAAAAATGTAAACTCCATGCTTATTTTGTTGTTTTGAAATATGATAAAACTTTTTTTTAACAGTGAGTATTTTGTAGCATGTCTATGGCAGTCTTTCTTCTGTGCCTCAGAAAAGCTACATGAATAAAATAAAGTTATGTATAAAATCCATAAGTCATTCAGATGTTTGTGTGTTTGTGTAGTTGTTCCTTTTTGCAGCGGTTTGTGCTGCCTGCTGCCCCTGCACTTTAATCAGCTACTCCACCCCTCGCTGAGCTCACAGCTCCTCTGTGGACAGCCTGTCCTTGCATCCCTCTGTCACACACTCATATTCATAAGGGCATGCACACACACACATTCCATGATACACCTAAATCACTGCACCATCATTTTCTGACAGCCACACTCTCCCATCTCACAGTTGAGTGGAAAGATGAGCTGCCTACTTCTTACGGGGCAGAAGGTGAAAACACATGCATTCATGTGGAAATAATCGCACACAGCTGAGCCTCTACACCACAAAAAAGTCGCTGTCACACACGGATGGCTTCCAGCATATGGATATTCCCTCCTCATTTTCAATCAGGTAGCTTGATCCAGAACTTCTGGAACTGCCAGCAAACGAGTCTCTTCTCTGAGACTGGATCCAGAGGTCCAAATACAGACTGGAAACACATCCAGCAGAAAGAAGCTGGCATATCTCCCCACAAATCTGATGCTCAGTGGACTACAGATGTTACCCTCAGCATATGCTTGTCATTGTTTCTCCTTATGCCACATTGACACAGCATGTACATGCAGCTGCTGTCCTGCGAGGTCTCTGCACTCTGACCTAACCTGACTGGGCCTTACCAATCTCGCAGTTCTCTCCAGAGTAGCCCTGAGGACAGTAGCAGCTATAGCTGTCACCTTCCTGCAGGCAGCTTCCGCCGTGGAGACAAGGGCTGGTCTGGCATGGGTTATTATCCACTGTAAAGAAGAAAAAAAAATTACTGCAATGTTTATTTATTTAAAAAACAAAATTACAATTGCAAAGGTTGTCTGACTGACTAAATCATGACCTGCAACAAGTTTTCCCATTGTACCGACACACCACCTATACTGTCTAATACGCACAGAGCTGCAGAGTTGACCTGAGTTTTCTACAAGGCAATGCATTGTGTTCTAAAGAGTCCTCAAACGCAGCTTTTTGCAATGAGTTAAGATCCAAATAAATCCATTAATCATGCAGGGTGGAGAATTCTGTTGGTAATCGATATTACTGTATTGCAGTAAGTGCAATACACTAATTTTAGGTTGCAGGCAATGACTCTGTGTTCCGTCAATGGGAAATGTTTTGGCAAATAAATGGTGGAGATTAAAAGGATTAAGTTATAATTACTGCTCTTAGATTTTAGAAGGGGACTGAGAGAGAAGGAGACTTCAACAAGGACAGTTAGAGCACAAAGCGATTAGCACAGAATATCCTTCAATTCTGTGAGTAAAGAGAGAGACTGTTGGGAAATAGTTAGATTAAGTGTCCTTTTATTATCCAGTCCTGATAGAGTTGCAGGGCCCTGACACAATCTGTCAGGCCATCTAATACACTGCGTACTTCTCCATAATAACACCCAGACTCCCTTAATGATGTATGAGCAGGGGGGATGCTGAGTGGAGCACAGACTGCACTTCACCTGAAAGCCTGGAAATACCCTCAGTTGGGTACAGAAATCTACTCAGTACCTAATACAGCTACAAGTCTTTTGTATTTTGTCTATACAAGTTTTGGACATCTTTAAATCTAGGTTTTTGGACCTTCTTCATTGTAAAAAAGAAGAATCTGGCATAGACCAGAATGATGCTGTGTAGAATTCAAATTGAGCTACATGTATTCATCTGGAAAGTCTCCTGTTGAAAGTGTTTGCAAAAAGGAGGGACATTCAATACATTTCTTTCAACTGATTGGATAAATCAAGTGGCACATGTCTACTATGTCAAGCTTTTAGCCGATGATCACAACAGCAGTAGCACTTGTGAAGTGTTACATTCTTGATTTGTTTCACAACTAGTGCAGTTAACTAATCAAATTCTTACCAAATCCGGCCGGCAGAAAAGCAAAATTCAAATCCGTTTTCTTGTTTTTTTTTTATTTTTTAATTTTTTCTTGTTTTAAAAAAGAACTAGAGGGTATTCCAGGTAAAAGTGGAGCAGCAATCTTTGTTTTGCTTCAGCTTTCCACCTCTTGTTGACAGGTTGAGGTTATACATGTCACTGCATTTGATTGGTCTAAAACATTTCTGCATTGAGATTAATGATCCTAATGGTTTCTGGCAGGATGTATTTTCGGGAGTTTGGGAATTTACAAATCCAGCAACAATTCATCCTGCTTGCAAGGTAAGCTGCTTCTGTGATTAGCGCTATTATTGCATGGCTTGTCAGCTTATGTGGTCGGCCTTGTGTTGGTAGGTATGACTTTTCATCATTTACCTGAGCAATTTGGCATCTAGACACAGACATTTTCTTAGATAAATACAATAATGCATGTGATTGTGGCTAGAGCCTGTGTCCTCAGTCTTTGATGCAGCCATCCTGGGTTTCAAGTACCTTAGTCTTTTGCTGCATGTATTCCCTCTCTCTATCAGATTAATTGTCAAATACAGACCACAACTGTCATGGCAAAATCAAATATCTATCTGTCTGTTTGCCTTTCTATAAGTAAAAAAGAATTATTGAGATATGGTCGAATATATAACAGGTAATTCTAATTACTGGATAGGCAACACTTAAGGGAGAGTAGGGAGCTGAGGCAGTGAGAGAAAGTAATGACAAATCGAGAAACAGAAGCTTTTTTATAAATTTCAGAAATTTACATTAAGCACAACATTAATTAACACATAAATATTAAAAAAATTGTATATTCACGAAAGGAAACAAAGAAAGCTTTACCACCATCAAATGGCTTTAGAAAAAGGTTTACATTTACAAGCACCTAGAAGATGAAGACCATCTTTTTGTAAACATTTAGGATTGCTACTGAAGTTCCAGTCAGTATTTATTCAAACATTTGAGTTCAAACATTAGAATAACACGAGCTGGGTGTGCAGGTGGCGCAGTGGTTAGCACGCACGGCCCATGTATGGAGGCCTTAGTCCTCGACGCGGGTGACCAAGGTTCAAATCCAGCTTGTGGTCCTTTCCCGCATTTCTCTCCCCCTCTTTCATACCCCCTTTCCTGTCAGCCTATTGTAAGAAAAACAACAAAAAAAAAAGAATAACACCAGCTATTACCCCTGCAATATCATCTCTTTAGTCTGACCACAGTGACTAATATTCTGTTTTCGGTTAATGAAGAATATTTCTAATCCTCATGAAATTTACTGACCCAACAGAGACCTAAAGAATTATAGGTATACGCAAGAAATCTCTACTCTCTAAAAATATTCTCATGTGACCGAAAGTGCTGATTTTTATTCTTTCACTTAATAAATTAATAATCATTACATACGAATAAAAACACATATGTAAAAACAAATGGCTTTTCAAAATGTAACAAAGCATTTTCAAATCATAAAGCTAGTTTGCCTGAATTTATTTAAAAATGCTTAAAAAACTATTTTGCTGTCAAGAAGTTTCTAAATTAGATATACTGTATATTGACGATGTTAATGAAACAAATGGAGTTTGTGTAAATTTAGCTATGCAAATAAGAAAAAAAACATAATCCTGCTATACAGTGGCAAAGTGCTTCCAAAACAAACCATGGTATCAACAGAACAATGTACCAACATTTGTGTTATAAATACAGCACTTTTGTATTTTGGAAGTTTGAGGAAGATTTGTGTTCCACAATCTACAAGGCGTTTAAATGACTGAGAAGCCATTTTATCATTATAGGGCATTTTACAATGGCTTTCAAGTGCTATTTTCTTTTTATTTTAATTTTGCACTTTATTACGATTCTGTATTATACATCAACACAGTAACAAGGCTTTTGTAAACCCCATACAGTTAACGTTTTTATGAAATACAAAGGAGTTAAAGGTTGTAATATGACAGAATGGGAAAAAAGAGTTCTGATTACTTCCACAGGACAATGAAAAACCCTACAAAATGCAAAAGCTTGCAGATGATTTTGTCAGTAGTCAGCAGAGCAGTGACCATGTTATCTTACATCTGTGCATCTGGTCACTCTGCACTGGTACTGTATAACTACTCGGACAGCAGGAATGTGACCAGTTAAACTAACATGAACTGCCAAAGAAAAATGCAGAGTGGTAAACGCTTAGTATAGCTGAAAGCAAAGGACTAGTTCATCAAGCTGTCAGAGAAGGTAAAGTCTCAGGCTCCACAGAGGTGAACTTCTCATGGCCATTTCTACTATATTTAATTCCACAGAGAGTAATAAAGTAGCTTAGGCTGTTGCTGCAATCTACATTAATGAAACAAACAGCATTTTTTTTACTGCTGAGGAAAATCAGTCATTCTGAAGCTGTTTGTGATTTGAGACCATTTTGATGGCTTGTGTTTATTCCACTGTGACGGAACATGTGCTTATCCCATAAAATGACTGAAAGCGTCCTTCTATTGGTCCAATTTCCTCCTCAAAAGAAACCATTTCTCAGCCTAATTAAATTGGTCCCAGCAAAATTGCCTTAATAATGACTTAAGAAGGACTTGTCCTCTAGCTGCTATCTGCGAGGAGTGAAATATGGCTGTAGTGCTGTCTGTGGTGGCACAGTGAGCTGAGCTGCAACAGAACAGGACATTGATCCAATCTGCAGACAATTAGTAACGACTTATTACACCCAAATGGGGCCGTGTTCTTCACCATCTGTCCACAAAAAAACCCGGCAGGCTTGGTGGTAAAATTCCAGGTATTGATTGTGTGACAAAACCAACATCAGGTCCATAAAGTAAACATTCAGCTTGAATGTAGAAATACTCACGACTGGTTTTGTGTTAAAATATTCATACCAGTAAAGTTTTTATAGCTTCCCAAGGCCTTTTTTTTGCAGTTAGACGAGGGATGGTTTAGTAAAACTTTCATAATATGCAAGAGAAAAACAAATTAAAAAAGCATGGAAGAAGAGAAACTGGTTAAGAAGATTCCCTGGCCCGTTACAAAAAAAAAAAAAAAAACAGGATGAGAGGATTAAAATTTTGTTCGGAGAAGGGGGTGAGAAAAACCGTCATCTAAGGAAAAAAACTATCATACATTTTTTCATCTCTTAATGCTGGCTGCAGCTTATGATTAATTACACACCAGTCTCAAAATAGGTTGCTTCCTCAATCCATACTTTGCAGCTGTCTTTGGCCACACAAAGAAAAAGAGAGGAGAGGGGAGTCCAAAAAAAGACAGATGGTAGAGAGAAGATGTGCAGAGCAGGGTGAAATAGACAAATGTTGTGCAAAGACAGTAAAGAGATATTCTGTAAGCCGATCACTTTCAGATTAGTGAGCTGAGATCAAAGGTGTTACACAAATTCCAAATTAGGGAAAAGATAAGTTATCTGACATGGTGTAGAGCTTAAGGAAATATATTGTGTGACATTGTTCTCTTTGGGCTCATCTGAAGTTCCTTCTTAACCTCCCAATACCAGGGACTTACTGGTAGGACCAAAGCTTTCTAAGATTAACATTTTAAGCATTGTTTCTATGGCTTAGGTTCTTCTTCATTTTGAGTAATGCAGTGCAGTGCCCTCCAACACCTTTGCTACACATTGCTGTCCAGCTGGCTGAAACATGTCTCCCTACATTTATATAAAGCTTTTGAAAATGTCAAGTTCTGTCTTTTGTAGAAAATTTGAACAGTAACTGTGTGAAGAAAAAGGAGCACAAGCCATCAGTTTGCTGTCAATGTTGTTCAAGTGACAGATCATAACATAGATTTCTGATTTTGACATTAAACCAGCAAATGCCTTCGCAGGACAGAAATCTATTACAGATTGTACAACATATTAGGACAAGAATGGATGAAGCTGCGTGATAAAAGTTTTATGAAAGATAGAAATGTTATTTTTGACAAGCTCTGCTACTGCTTTGATGAAATTTTACTAAGTTGTTAATATTTTATAGCCATTATTAATCAAAATTAAATCATTAGAAAATTGAATATACTTTCAAAATCAAAATTCTTTTATTTCAAAACCAAAGAGTTTTGAAACTCTCTGCATCAAACAGAACAATTTTTCAAATAACTTCAGGGCAAGAAAGTGATTGACTTGCCACCAGTGCAAGGCCTGTTCAGGTAACACAACTGGCTTTGAGTTGTGTTTGAGTGCTACTAGTCTGTTATGGAGTGGGGCAACAAAAAGAAAGCTTACACTTTCCAAGAAAAACATAAGGTACTTAATAAAATTCTGCAGCAATGAACTGGACTATTCATTCTGCAAAGGGCTAGGGTAGAGGTATGGTCTTAGGTAAATCCCCAATCAGACAATTATAGACATTTATTAAAAGAAAAACATATCTTGAATGCTACCAGAAGATTTCAGACAGCTTGTTAGAAGCTTTATACACAGGAAATTTGGGAAAGATCTCTGCTTTCAATCACAATGTCACAACGGATATCAAAGTCTCATGGATTATATTAAGAAAGTCTTTAGATCACGTTAAAATGAAGCTTGACATGACATATGTACACATGATGTCTTCAATTAAAAGCCTTTAAAACTTTAAATGTTAATTACTAAACTTTGTTATAAAAAAGAATGTGGCATAAACATCTAAGCAACGTGAAATTATAAAGTCTATTATATTCTGTCAATCTCACACAAAAGCTGGAACAGGCAAAGGTAATGTTGCACAGTCTAAGAATTCTCAATATGTGTGGTTTACAAAATAAGGTAATCAACAACTGCAGAAAACATTTTGCTTGCAGAAGTAATAAACTCTGCATGAATAAATGTGCAACACAGACAGACACAAACAGCAAACTATCACATGCATGTCCCAACACTGACTATATACACCTGCTTATCCAGCAGCAGCATATCTACACTTGGACTCAGTGAACCTTGTAATAGTTTTGCTGAGACAGAGATCATGCTTCAGCCTGTTCAAGTGTTGGTCCTCTAAGAGAGTGATAAGCCATCACCTGGGCCCCCAAAGAGCTTTAAACTTTAACGCTATACTACATCGGTAAGATGTACTAAAGCACATAAAATGGTTAGAGCCATATGCACAGCAGAGCAAATCTTCAAAGTAAGATCTTAAAGCTGGCTGCTGTGATAGTTGTGAAAACTCAATGAGTCCTAGGCGTGAAATATTAACACTGTCACTCACATTATGGCTGCAAAAACATGTGTTTTAATGGGAATGAAATTTACATCCGTGAAAGGAGCGCAATCAGGGCTGAATTGTGTTTCATCTAAAAGGTTTGACAATACAGGTATATTTGAAAAGCCTACAGTAAGTCAGAAAATGTGGTATTAATTTTATGCATGAAAAAAAAGCCCTCAGGATAGTCCTACTAGAATTTTTTTAGATGGTACAGTTACATTTTTCTATATCTCTGAAATAGAGAAATACAAGAATGCTGTCTTAGAAACCGTAACAATGTAGTGTTTCTTAAAGCTATTTCTACGTTTATGGCAAAGAACATTCATGTACAATTACAGAAACTGAAGTTAGAAAGATAGGCCTATATGTATATGTACAATTTTCTAACAATGTTTTTTTCATTTTAATCCTTACCCAGAATTTAGCTCTTAGCTCAGTTACAAGCAACAGCAACAATGAAAAGTGAGAGAAGGGAATAGGGATGAAAAAAATGTCACAGAAAGGTGGAAAACACAAAATAAGAGAGATCTCTTAGAAGATGCCCAGAATTAGCTTTGCAGATGTTTTTTTATAACTTTCAAATACATTCCAACTAGGGGTTGAATCAATTAGTCGACTAGTCGACTTTAGGACGTCTCGCGAGTTTTTACATTTCATGTCGACTAGTCGCAGTCATGTGATTGCCGGTGGTGACAGCCTGTGCT
>JAUZNJ010040621.1:0-10302 GCA_034780135.1 Jordanella pulchra | reverse complement strand
ACATGAACGAACTGAAATCTGTCAGATAAATAAGATTTAAACCAGCCTAGTGCTGTTCCATTAATTCCTATAAAATGCTCAAGCCTTTTCAAAAGAATATTATGATCAACTGGATCAAATGCAGCATTGAGATCTGCAGCTGATAGGCTGCAGCTTGGCCCTCAACTGCTCCACCCCCAACCAGTGGCTCCATCTGGTGGGGAAAAGGAGAGGGACAAACAAAAAACAAAACAAAAAGACCCCAGAACCTGACAGGGTGACATAAGACAGGGTTTGTTAGGAATCATTTCTATTTCTTCACAATTAATGCCAGATGTGAGCGCAAGATCTAAAATATTTAAATAAGAATGTGTTTGCCCCATGCACACTTTAAACAAAGCTAACTGAGTCTAAGATAGCATTTTGAAAAACTTTCAATGTCAGCATGAATGTTAAAATCTCTTAAAATAATAATCTCTGCAGGATTAATCACTAAATCAAAGGACTCTCCCCATGTCTTGTGGGCACATGAGCTAGAATATTAAATCATTTTGCTTTTATTTAAACAGCACAGAGGCCAATGGTTTGGTCAATAGAAATAACAAACAAGTGACAATGTGCAGTTGTTTTGGGGTGGCTTGATTTCTCTCGATGTTTAAGAGTTGATTTCGGTCATATAGTACAGTTGAGCATGGGGCATTTCACTTGGGTTAATGGCTAATGGCCAAAGACTGTAGTTTGGGCTGATAGCGATATAGTTGTTCTTAATGTCATATTTTGTAATACTTGCTGCGACTCTAGGGGTCCCTGGAAATAAGTAGCAATAGTCAATGTCGTGACTGACATGAACTCTGGGAGGATGTTTGAAAGTGGTGGTAGTGGTTGGTTGATCATGAAAAACTTATTAATTCTTTTGGACAATGTAGGCACTGCTTATACTTTAAGAAGTGTGGTTTTTAGAGAAGAGGCACCTTCCAAGGCAATGAGGGGACAGTAAGACAGGGAAAGTTTAACCATGCTCAGTCACATGCCTTTTCCTCTAGTTTCTCAGATGTTTGGGGAATACTATTTCTCTCCTAGAATCTATTCCACTGATCTCCCCCTGGTATAAACAGTTTGCCGGTCTAGGTTCTACTACGTTTTACATTATTTTTGACATCGTTTTCATTGTATTCTGTACACATCTAAATCCTTAGCTTGTTCTGCTTTATTTTGTCAGTGAGCAACTGGTCATCATGTTGGGGGCTGCTGTAAATCATTTTCTTTTTCCAGATGACACTGTAAACCTTTACTCAGCTCTACAATGTTTGGTCAGTTTTCCTCTACAAACCATTTCAATTTGAAAATGCCTATAGCAAGACAGCTCAATAATCTGAAAAGTACAGCTCGTTTGTATTAAACACAAACATAACTCAAAAATATAGCACATGAAAAAGTTGCTGCTCAGTCAGCGGCTTGTATTATTGACTCCGACACTCAACTATATGGTCAGACAGGATAATCATTATTTTATCATTAGAAGAAGCAGAATTTGATCCAGAGCATCATAGGTTTTGTCCAGTATATTGCTTCTTACAATAAGCAAAACATGAGAGCCTCCCCTACAACACAGATGAGATTCCTCTAAGACCTAAAATGTTTTAGGCCAATCAAATAACTGATTAGAAAAGGGGCTCGCTGTTGTATTGTCAGAGCTGATCCTGAGGTCTTTATGCGTTTTATATGGCTTAACTTAGACCAGTTACCTGATATTTATTTTGATGGTTATTGAATGAGTGTATAATGTTGGGCCTGGCAATCATTCCAATGGTACTCTGGTAGGGCGCAGTGCAGATAATTAGAGCAGTTCTGGAGGGTTAACCTATCTCAGCTCACTGCTATACCTCTCTTTTGATGTCTGCCCACCTTTGTCTCCACACCATCAACCTGAATGTCAACCAATTGGGACAGTGCAAGGGCTTGACATTATGTCTGCAGGTTATCATTATATGTGTTTTTTTTTTTACCTGATCGATTGGCTCGAGTCTGCAGTCTTGCTTCTGGGGGTATCTGTCACTGCCTGTTAGGTATTGACCAGTGGATATCATTAAGAGCGAGTGCGCCTGCTTTGGGGATGCTTTGTTGTAGGGAGGGGTTGTAGAGAACCCAGGCCTTTTTATTTTAGCCTCCTGGACTAAGCTGACCTTTCACTTAGGGAGCAGCTGGAGCTGAGAGATATTTAATTGAATGGAGTCTTTAGATGTATTTTAGAGAAAGCAGGAAAGATACAGTTGGCTTAAGCTCAGGGAGTGGTAGGGAGAAAGAAAAAGTGAAGGGTGGGAGAAGAGATTCTGTTTGACCTTCAACGCCTAATTGATAGGCTTCTCATAGACCTTGTTTGAGATGAACGTGGTCCCTGTTGTTCAGAAGGCCCTCACTATTACTGTGAAAGTACAAAGTCAACCACAGGTAGAGAGCCCCTAGTGGCCTGCCACAATCAATAGAAGCCGGCTCAGCAAACGAGAGAAGCAGGCACTCTTCAGCTTTCACAGGCCCTATTAGCAGTCAGTGGGCAGCCTAATTCTATCGCCTTATCTGTTAATGTGGTGAAATGGGGGCAACTGTAAAAAACAGCCTGTAAAAGAACTGTTGTTCATGGTTTTCAGATGAAATCAAACCATAACTGTAAATTGACCTTTTTGAACTTCACATAAACCTGAAATAGAAAACTATTGGTATACATTAGAAAAATAATTGCTGCTACTTTTAATTTCCATAACCCCTTTACAGAAGATAGTTTTTTTCTGCAAGGAATAGTTATGATTTTGTGATGGGTTATGTTTTCATACCAAAATTGTGCTGCGGCACCTATTTTTCATTTAGGTATTTCGGGCCACATGAATAAATGCATGAAAGCTTGGATCTTAGGCTGTTCTTGTCATGAAAGCTTTAAAGGGAAAGATGGAAAGCTAGCGGTGGTGGTCCTAGACAGAATTACTGATAGGTGCCGAAAATTGTCCTTGGAAGTTTATAAGAAGGCAACTGTTTGGGTCATGGTCCACTGCTCTAGACTTTGGATTTGTTTGTGTTTTGCTTTTTGCCTTTTGGTGGTTTAGTTTTTACTGAAAAATATCTTAACAATAGCTTTTTACTTGAGCCTTTGAGACTAAAACATCAACTAATAAGCTAAATGAGACCGCAGTAATTCAGCTACGATATATTTATAAGCCTGTGGCCTATTTTCCCTGAATGTACTATATTTATATCCAGTCCCATTCCTCTAGTTTTCCTTTGGTTATCCTGTGCTATCTATTGTATTATCCTATCTCATTTCTTTTTTGCTCTGTCTCAGTTTATCCTAGTTATTTTTCAGTCCCAAGGTAATTCTTTGTTGATGCATCAAAATTCCAAATTCTTCTGCTAATTAAAAGAATATATGGTCATGCTCAAGATTTCCCATTACAATAAACACAACTCTATCTGCACTTCAAGAGCAGGTTAAAAAAAAATCAAAATAGTTATTAACATTAACAATATGTTTAACAGTGCTTACATTTCTTGATTAGGTTAGGAACCCCAGGAACCAGTAGCATGTATTTAGACAAACATTATGCCTTATGGGAGAGGAAAACATTCTAAAGTCTAACAGCAACAACAAACAAGAATCTATTGAACTACACCTTGGTGAATCTGGAGCGCAACAGTCTATCACTGAATAAGTTTGTCAGCTCTGTAAGGAAGCCCATATTAAACTTCTTCTAGTCTGGCTTTCAGTCAAAGCCAGACGAGATGAACCATGGTTTCACTAAGTTGTGGTTTTGGTGGCATCATTTAGATAGTAGGGGGTTTGGCTGATAATGGCACAGTGGTTTGGTGGATGTTTGCTCGTTGCATTTTAGTGACATTTCTACTTACTAGGTTTTTCCAAAGAAATTCAACACTACACATGACACAATAGGTAGGTATCTAAAAGGGAGTTAGAAGAGGGCAAACCTAAGATAGAATCCATGTTAAGGTGAGACCAGGGACATGATTGGATGGAAAGCTGCTGCAGCAGCTGCAGCAACCCCAAGGACGAATACTGATTTGATTCTTAGCAAGCTGTTATGAACTTCTTGATGACTTTTCTCAGGGCACACATCCAAAAACTTAGAGTTTTACTGACACCTGGATGATAATCAAGATTTATGGCAGAAAATCAGTATATTTTGAACAAGGTCGAGCTGAAGGAACAGACGATTCTTTGGGCATGAGTCTGTTGCCCCTTTTGCATCTGAGGAACCGTGGTTCTAGAATCAGTTCGGAGCCCGTGTCATAGAACCTCGGTGCTTGGTTCCATCCCGTTGCATTTTTCCACTAACAATAGAACCGATTTCTCACTCATCGACAGTGGGCGGTATGGAACACGGAAGTAATACTAAGTGGCGGGAAGCAGGTATGGGCGTATCAATCCACCAATGAGAAGATCAGGAACAACAAGACAGCACAGCAGAATAACATGAGAAAAAAAGTAGCCCAATGGTGGACTTTGTTGCACTCCTCACGGTACATCTGTTTGCAGCTCCATGTCTCTATGCAGTAGAAAAGACACAAGATGAATGGTATGTGCAGAAACCATGTTTGATGTGATCCTGACAAGATGCAAATACAATCGATAGATGAAGACGTGTTACTATGATTTATTTAATTACTTTAGGCACTGTTAAAAATCATATGGACATGACGGGATGAAGTTTACACCGCTGGTAACTCATCGGTTCGCTCTGCAGAACCAGCTATTCAGCGGTGCTGGAGGAGCACCGGAGTTCCTGCTCTAGCATCTCTTTTCTTTGGTCAAAACACGCGCAATCCGTTCTTAAACAGGTTGGGCACTGGAACCAGCATGGAGCTGCTTTGGTGGAAAATCTGAGGTTGGTTATGGGTGACATTTCTTGCCCTTTCTCTCCAAAGCCAACATGATGACAAAAAAAAAACTTACCAAAGGAAAAGTTCTTCAACATCAAAGAGCACAAAATCCAATCTCTTATGAATTCTGAAAAGGATATCTAGTTTAAGATTCTAGGTTGTGGGTCTGTAAGATTATTAGAAATTCAATATTACATAAAACAATGCCAATCAGGCTTTTTTGGGGGAGATGAGTCTTTTAGTAGGCTTGAGGTACCCTACTTAAAATTTTTGTCAAGTGATGGATGGTTCCTTAATCACCTGTAACCAGTACCCCCATCCTCTAAGATGAGTTGCAGCAGCACTTGATCTTAAACATTGCAGTTGCATTTACCCAAAGAGCATGTTTTGGGGAAAAACTCACAGGGGTGAGAGATATCTTCTATGGACCTAAGACTGGGGACGGCCCTGTCTGGGGGCAGGGGCTGAATTTCTCTTTGTAGAAGGTCTTTGATGAGACCAGCTGAATGTGCGCACTTGCACCTTGTGAGGGCTCATGACTTTGGGGATAGGAGGATAAGAGGAGAGGATTGCCAGTCATTTAATGCCTGGTTGTACTGCTACTGTGAAGAATTTAATTCATTTCAATTTCAACTTAGGTTATTTATTATCTCTCTCATGTCATCTCAAGGAAATTTAAAGAGACAGTTCAATCCCTCACACCAACCATGCATGCAGGGAATGTGAAGAGGAAAAACTCCCTTTTAGCAGGAAGAAACCTCTAGAACCAGGCTCAGTGTGAGTGGCCTTCTGCCAATGCTGACTGAGGTTTAAGAAGACAGAATCAGACGTACAAAAAGAAGCAGAGACACTATAACCACCAGAAACGGACGTTCCAAAATTCTACCAGACAACTGGGAAAAATTTAACTTCCTTATTTAAATGTGCAACAGCTGCAGGACGGATTGGATTCATCAGGTTTAGCAACCAGTACTTCTGGAAGGAGATTTGACAATTCAGTGGCTCCTAATAATCTGGCACTGCTGTCAGGTATAAATGGAGGCAGGTGAGCAGGTGGAACTGTTGAGAGGTAATAAGGAGAGGAGCAAAGCGGCCAGGTGTATGGAATGAGTAATCAGACCAGCACTAGTACACAGATTCATGACAGATACAAAAGGTAACTGTGAATGAGCTTCCTAGGTTGAGAAAATGTAGAACACATATTGATGAACTGTATGTCATATGAACTCGAAAGAGAAGAATTAAAGAGAATAGTTAGAAGTATAGGGCATGAATGGAATATTAAAGGTATATTACGAAATGAAGGAAACATAACAGATATTCACAAATTAAGGAAAGCATTGTTTATTTATCTTAAGAATACAAAATTAAAAAATAGAATTTAATAGATGTGAAGTAATGCTGCTACACACTCATGTACAGTAGGTGGCGGTATGCACCTTAAAGTTGCTTGTGATCCGCCATAATAGAAAAGAAGAAGAAGCTTCATAGGTTGGCCCTTCCAGGAAAGACACAGAAAAACAGATGAGCTCTGAGCCAGTTCCCATGTCAGAGGAGGAAAAAGAGCACATACGTAAGTTCAGGTCACATTGGTTTAGTCCAATTTTTTAATCTCTAATCTGAGTTTCTTCTATGTTACACTGACTTCAGTGTGTATAGAGAGGCTTCTAATGTGTATGGTGAGCAGATCCTGATCTGTAAAGATTTGTTTCAGTTGTGTTTCTGTGCATTTGACTGGGACAGATTATGAATAATTACTAAAAGAAAAACAAACAAAAAACAACAAACAAAAAACTGGCATAGCCATAAAACAAAGCTCCAAAATATTCAGTTTTTGAAAATGTTTCATTGATTGTTCATGCCCAGTCTGCCCTGCCTGCTGGACAGCACAGGTTATGTGCTGTGTGAGGCCAAATCCGACTGTTTTCTCTTGCAATCAAATCATTTCATTTTGTATTTCCACCAAAGCTGATGTGTTTTACTTTGTAACCATGTCTCTCTCCCTGTCAGACCCATGAAATTGTAGCTTAATTGCTGTGTAATCCAACTAAAATAGACCTGGGGACTTTCACAGTTGGAGCTACGCAAGACTCCCTGCAGAAAATGCATTTGGTCTATTCATCCCCATTGACTTTCAATGAGTGCTAAACGCCACAATCTCGTACAGCACGATTTTTTGGTGGATCGGACTCAAAATCAGATTCAGTGTGTTCAGGGCATAAGTTGCAGTAAGAGAAACAGGACTCCACCAAAAACAGGCCGAGGTCCAACATCTGTAAACAAAAGTTTTGGTGGCAGCAGTGAAGTATTGTTTCTTTTTCTTCTCTCTTCTCTTTGCTCCTGCTCTGCATGCCCAGCTCTAGAGATGTTTATTAGCTGCTCCCGGGTGTAATAACTCAATTACTGCTATGGTTGCTGTGGTTATGCATCATAACAAAAACCAAAAAAGGAACAAATATCAGTGAGAATCCTCCGAGTTTCATAGCATCTGATACCAACGACAAAAACATAGTGATTAAAGTTCTTTAAAAATGAATATCAAAGTCAATCTAGCAGAGCTTCACCAAGGTGCAGCTAGCTTAAGAAGCACAATTTTAAAGAAAAAAATACATTCTCTAGAACTTTCATATATTACTTAAAAATATCCATAGCTTGATCCCAAAAATGTAAATAGTGGGAACATTGGCTGATACTGTATTATTATATTATAATATTACCAACTATAATTATGACATGTTTTGATTATCATATTGACATTCAACATGTTATGTTTTGTCAGCTCAATTCAATTCATTTTATTCCTATTGTCCCAATTAAAAACACATCATCACAAGGCATTTTCAAGCGACAATTGAATCCGGTCATCCAATCAGATTTGTTCATTTTTTTTCAATAAACCCAGCTAATTGCATCGAGTTATTGACTTTGGTGGGATACCCTCCTTTGGTTGGAGGATGTTGGGACAGTAAACATTAACCTATATGGTATTGCTGACTTATTCTTAGTGTCAGCTGCCTTCTGCAGAGGCTGACTGGGTTTTTTAATGAGATAGTAGCAGATATACAAAAGGAACATGAAAGCCCTTATACATACAAATTTTCTCTGTTAGAATACGGTAACAGTAGACTAGCTCCATAGTTGGCTCTCTCTAGGAGAGAAACAGTTGAGCAAATGAAGTATGAGCTGGTTTTCAGGTCAAAGGGGATACAAGACGGCACATACAGTTAGTCCCAGTAAAAGCTAAGCCCATACCTATGTCCAGGACAGTGTTTTTCAACCCTGGTCCTGAAGGCCCACTACCCTGCATGTGCATGCAGTGTGCCTTGAGGGTAAAAACAGAGATAAGCACTGATAAACAAACCCAACTACATTATCTATATTTAAAGTTGTTGATGGCAGCAGCATTGCTGATGATTCAATCCAGGACAATCTCTCAGCCAAATAAAACAAGCCCAGATGAATCAACTATGACAAAAACAGTAGGGTGAATGATAGGGCTAGTCCCTCGTGGTGCATTGGCATGTCTTTGCACAGGACAAATCAGCTATGGGGAAATACAAGGACATCTGTGTTTGAAGTCCATTGGTTGGATTCCCATCTACAAGAAAACAAATGTGCAGCTGCCACGAAGAGAGCAAATCAGGATTCGTATTTTTCTTTGACTGCAAAATGTTTCATTCAAAACAAAAGAAAACAATATTTAATCCCCAAGGGAAATTAAATGTTGTTTTGCATAATTCTGAGCACCAGCTCTGGTCTAATCACCACAATCATCTCATCCATTCCTAATTACTCCTCATCAGTTCCATCTGCACTCTTGTCTACTTAAGCCTGCCTCAGAACAGAGACTTGTGCCAGATTATTACCAACCATTGGTTAGTCTAGTCCCGCATACCTTATGCCTGCCTGTTTTGACCTGTTTGCCTTTGATCTTCTGAGCCTGCCTGTACCCCTTTTGGACCTGCTTATTTTCTGACTTGATCTTTTCTTGCCATTTTGTCTACGTTTTTTGGATTACGCCATGGATCATTCTCAGCCATCTGATCTCCTGGTTCCGACCCCTGCTCTGTACCCGACTCTGTTACTGGATCACAAATTGGATTCGCCTCGGACCACTGGTCTCCCGGCTCTGACTCAGCTTTCATCCGCGATTACGAGTAAAGCCTTTCCCCTCAAAGTTTTTAGGGACTCACCTGCAGAGATCCTGCATCAGCTCTGCATCTGATGGTGCCATCACCCGCCAACTCGCTTTGACCTCACTCCTCTGGCCTTCCCTCCAAAACCATCCAAGGTTAGTCCTCTTAACGCTCCTTCAGAATGCTCATTCTGTTTTTAACTGCTGCAAACTCATAGTGCAAATCTTCCCCCGGAAGTTCCAGTTGCTGTGGCTGACGATTACAACCGTCCTTGTTCCAGTTGCACAGTTCAATAAGCTGTTTAACCTTTCCCTCAGTGTCTGGTTTGAATTCTGGGTCCAAGTATTCTGAGGAGGATGCTTATAATGAATTATTTGTGAAATCATCTCTAGAGGTTCTAGAGTAGTTCCCAGAACAACGGCGGTCTTCTCTGTCATATTTTGAGTTGCTTTTTTGACCCACATGCAGAGAATCTTCCAGGAGACAAGCACATTTTAAGAGTTTATTGTACACTGTGTGATGTAAAGAATAATGAGTAAAATCTGCAGGAAGATGGATATGGTAGCCAGTCAGCAGCCAGGTCACTAAAGAAGACACAGGAGAGAGTGAGCGCTTGTCATGCTTAGCAAATAGGGATTAGTTTTAGAGAGCTTACTTGAGACGAGGATAGATTGAATCCTGGGAGTTGTGTGAAGACCAGGGAATAACAAAGAACTTGTACTGAATTCCAAGTTTGACAATGATCCAGCAACCATGGTGGAGAGCTTACAGTTTAAGACGAAGCACCAGATGGAAAGTTACTGAGGACAGTGCTGCGAGTCTAGAATGGGAATCTTAACTTCCTGTGATCTGGGTCTTTTTGTTTTCAGGATGCATGTTTGTCCTGGAGAGGGTTCCAACAGGGAAAAAGGTACGTTGGGAACATAGATCAAAGGTAAGTTACAGTTAACAAGAAAAGGAACTAAACACAGGAGCAGAAAAGAGTTGGGCTTAAGTTACCACTGAAAGCATAGCACTCAGGTTTGAAGGACAGCCAGCAAGCTCTTCTTTAAATCACTCTGATTATCAGTGGTCGCAAGTGCATAAGATCAGAGGGTAGCATAGTGTTAAGGAAGAAAATATTCTAAAATAGTTAACTTTGGAAAAAGTTTGGCTCTCTTCCTCTGGATCCCAGGTCCTCTCGGCGAGCCACATGTAGCCACTATCAAAACAAGAACAATGCGTGTTCACAGAATTTCAGAGTTTAATCCAATATAAAACAATGCATAAACTTATACCAGAAACTGCAGAACAACGAAGACAT
>JAUZNJ010040620.1:0-10303 GCA_034780135.1 Jordanella pulchra | reverse complement strand
TCTGGCGTCAGTCTCTGGTCTGAGAAGTGGTTATAAAGGCAGGTGTGCAGGTGTAGCTGATCAGAGTAACAGGTGGACTTGATCAGATAATCAGACCAGAGCTGACGCACAGAATCATTACAGTGTTGGTGTTTAAAGCGTCCCAGACACTGAGGACTAACTTAAAAAAACAAAAAAAAATCCAAGTGCAGTCAGTATTTTAATACACACAAGCTTTCCAGTAACATTTGACAAGTTTGAAGTTATACAGAAAGAGGGATTTCCTCATTAACACAATCTCTTAATCTCTCTTACCTACAACATTTATATTGTGTTGAAAATCGCTGCTTTGTTTGGGGAAATCAGTCCAGTGTTAGTTTGGACATATGATTTGGATCATTATACCAGTGAAATATTTTAAAAGGTCAATAGAGTAAGATAGAATGAATTTGTACTTTTTACTTAAGTAGAAATTTGCCTTTGGCTCAGCAGCTTACATGATCAGCTAACATCAGTTTTTTTAAAAAGGTCCAAGCCTACAACTGAAAAAAAACAGAAAATCTAAACAACTTAGTACAAAAAGTATGAAGAAAAGTAATTTGTGATGATCGAATGGCTGTGTCACATTTGAAGCCTGCCTAAGAGATTGAATCAATTACAGTAATCCTTCAGACACATTTGTACGAATGAATTATTGTAGTACAGTAGTACATCGATTTAAAACAAATAAATAAATAAAATTAAATAAATTACTTCTTATTTTTTCTAGCAAATGATTTTTCCCCACAAAGAATAACTGTTCTTAACTTTTACTAAATGTGAAGGTTGCTCCTGTATTTTAAACAGATATTATGATGATCAAGCCCAGTTTTAACCTTTGAATCCATCTTTAAAATTCTTTATCTAAATCAACCCTTAGAATGCAGATAAATGGACTGATTAAGATGTGCTAAATTTCTAAACCCAGAGCTCCCTCTAAGCATGCCTTTAGCTCTTTAGCAGCATTTTTATCAGATATTGCCAACAGATATGTTCAGAGGTGTTTTTAGGCTAAGGCTCCAAAAACCACAGTAGCTAATCTTTTAAAATGAAATGTTTTTGGAAAAATTACCAACAGTTTGACTTCAGACATTCGCTTTGCTCATTACAATATTTCCTTGTTTTTGGGTCCATTGAACAGCATCACCGGCTCAGCAGTCTGTGGATTTTATATGGACGACATAGAGAAGGCCTTTAATGGAAAATTTAAAGAGCAGAGAAACAGTGAGTCAGCATGGACACCTGTTCTAGAAGAACAAGTACCAAAGCCGAGGTGAGAGATGTGTCTTTTAAACTGCAAACTGTCACTTTCCTACAGCATGTTTTTATGTCTTTGACAAAAGAGTTTTTGCAGCTGCTATTATTATTCTGCTCAGACGTCTGTAGGAAATATAAAATAATAAAACAAAACAGACACATAAAGCACCTGTTCTTCCCGCCTGCTCTTCTAGGAAAAACAAATGGCTTGCAAGTGTTTTTGCATCTGTGCTTGTTGAACGGGATTTATGTCTTGTTTTCCCCTTGTTTTTTTACTGTTATCGCACAGGCCAGGCAGCTGTGCAGGCGAAGGCTCTGCGGCCACCTTCAAGTCCTCCACCACCTTCCCTGACGAGACCCTGACTTTCATCAAGTCTTATCCACTTATGGACGAGTCCGTCCCCTCAGTCAATGACAGACCCTTCTTCACCCGCACCACCAGCAGGTAGACGGTTTGCCCAAATCACTGAACTTCAGGAAGAAATTAAAGACAGAATGTTTCTTAAATTGGGAAGGAAAAAAAAGATAATCACTACTAAAAAGGACCAGAAACATGTCAGTTCTGTTATCAAACCGTTTCTACTTTCCTATGTTAACTTACATTCGATACAAAAAGAGTTCATAACTCTGTAAAATATATGAGACGTGACCAAAAAAGCATGGTATAGTATTTATTATTTAATTGCAAAGCCTTTTGTACAATATATTATGTAGAACTGACACAAAAATCTATTGAAGTAAAAATGCTAACGGCTTAAATCAGGTTGCATAAGCATCCAGACCCAGAACCTTATATGTTGCTAATTAAACATTTGATTAAATTTTTAACACTTTTTCTTCTAAAGATCAAATTTGCCATTAATTATAGTTATTCTGATTGAACTGAGTAAAGCTAACCTGTCTTTGTAAGGTTATCTATTTATTTGCTGCAATTAAATACTAATGGAAGGAACCAAGTAATCACAATGAAGCGTAGTGGCGGGAGCATCATGCTCTCGGGTTATTTTATGCCAGTTATTAAGAAAAATGTAGGCATGGAGGAATTTAATGTTTGGCTTCATAGTGTCAGTGAGTGTAAATATAAATCAACTATAAATAGCCTGTGCTAAATAAAATTAACACGGTGACATAGTGTACTTGAGATGATATGTACATTTAAACTCCCACCATTGGGCTCACAAAGAGGGTTTTCTTGCTACTAAAACTTTTTAATCTGCAAAGATTTGAAGCACTTCTCCAAAGAAAGATGGGGAAATCAAAACTAGCAAGTTGGGATTACAAATGTTGGATGAAGAGAGTTGATTTGATGTTTAAAATATTAAGATGTACATTCATTATGTATATTATTGAACCATTTAAAGCCTTTAATTACAATTCTAAAATCATATTTCTTCAACAGTTCCAACCCCTCTATTTTCATTTCCTGTCCACTCTGTAGTTATTTAATTCCATTAAACTTGAATAAATATAGCTTGCACTAAAATTTTTTTTTCTACAAGGACTCTTGGTCACAGTTAGGCACTTTATTTATCATAAATGTGACATAAAAGTTTCAACAGAGTGAGGTGAGGAAAAAATCTCATTTTTAAGATATGAAAAGCTCAAAGGGTTTTCAAACTGAACATCCAGGATGTTTTCCATCTGGTTGGTCATCATACACCCAGTAAAAGCTGCAATACATCACAAAAACTATTTTGAACCCCCCTTTTGTATCGGTTTCTTTCAAAAATATTAATTAACCTTTGCCAAACTACAAAATAATCTTGGTTATGATTCAATTTCTCTACTAAACACCCTGCTAATCATTTCAGAAGTTAATGTGACTCCCTGGGGCCTCACAACTGTTTATAGCATACATAGTGTACTATGTGCAGGCCGTGTTTTCTGAATCAAATCAGAAAAAAAAACAGACAAATTAACTGGCATTCCTGTTTAGAGTTTGAGGGTTTTGAAGCAGTGGTCATTTTTTTAATGAGCTATAAGCATGTATTCTCTGGAACAACATGATCTACAGCACCAGCAGTGTTTTCACACGCAGGACTCTGATTGGTATAGACGAGTGAGCTCAGGTGGAACGCTCAACCTTGTACCTCATTAAAGCCCATTGAATTTACTCAGCGGTCGATCTCAGCCCACATCAAAAGCGAGGCTCGCAGAGATGGGGTCTTCTTCGAGTGCAGCCCTGACCTGCAGGCGCTCTGTCGCAGGCAGGGAGCCGGGGGTGTGCGGGGGGGAAGCCTTTTGCTTGTTGTGACATTTGAGAGTCCGCTGATAGCAGACGACGATATGGTGGACGTGGAATCAAGAAGTGCCACAAGTGTTCATCCACCACCGCATAGGCCTCAGACGGGGGTGTTCACACATCAGAGACACAAATTCAGCCTTTAAACAGCAACATACACACAGACACACAGCATACAGCGGCTGCCTCTGTGCTTCCTGAAGCAGAGCCAGGCTGACAGCCAGCCAGACACTGCCGTGGTTCCACGCTGGGGAAACGTGTACCGCTTCACATCTGGCGCCAGAAACATCACATCTGCCGTGCTGTTCCCCTGGGACCTGCTAGATAAATGAAATCCCAACACAAACGCATCACACTGTTCTGCCGAATTCTTACAGGGGCATGCCAGTCAAGTGTGTGTGGGTAAACACAGCAGCCTGTGTGGGACCATCTGGGGGGGCGCTGGGACAAATGAGGGCAGGGAAACTGCTCTAGTTGTCCTCGGAGGAAAGATCCGGAAGAATTGGGATTCCAAAAACATTATTTGTCGGGGTTTGTTTATATAAATCCTCATGCTGTAGAGTCAAAGTGCAGTCGTAGAAAATGAATTAGTAGAGCTTATCCATCTCTCAGCAAGTGTGGACTCAAGGTGCCCTTCAAAGCCTGCAAGTCTCAGCGGCTCCAGTGGAGCCAGCAGTAGACGGCTGTGGAGATACTGGTCAGATCCCAGGCGGAACCACAAGGAACGGCGTGAATATGAAGCAGCAGTCAACCAGACAACCTCATGAATGTAAAACAACAAAAGAGAAAGTTGAAATCTAGGACTGAGAAACAGACTGAGTGTGGAAAAGCGGCTGAACAGCATGAAAGATTCATTGATTCAATGGCTGTGGGTGGACGGATTGATGCATTAATAGGATGAAGGGATTAAAGGGAGTAGGCGCTGGAAGAAGGGGATGGTGGGTTGGCAGATGAATTGATTGATTGCACACTGAGGAATTACACAATGAGCTCAGTGGTCGCCCCCTCTTCATTTTGTTTACCACGGGAAACCAACATTTTCACAACAGACACTATTAATAATTTTGTTGTTTCTCTTTTTTTTTAAGGTTTAAGTTGACCCAGATAGCCGTCGATACATCAGCTGGGCCCTATAAGAACTACACGGTGGTGTTCCTGGGCTCGGACAACGGTCACGTCCTTAAGATCCTGGCCAGCTCAGAGGGAGCCAACGCTTCCTTCAACTCCCAGCTCCTGGAAGACATTGACGTCTACAACCCAAACAAGTCAGAGAACACATCTTCCTTATCATTTGTGTTGAGAAATTGTTATTTATAAATATATGTATATATCTTTATATGAACTCAGTCATTCCCTTTATTTGGACTGTATTTATTCACAGTTTTTAATTTATTTTCTTTTCTCTGTTGTTTTTTATCCTCCTTGTTCTGCTTTGATCAGTTCGTCCCACACACTCCTCAGTCTGTTGTTACACTTTGCATCATCTTGTACAGCTGGAGATTTTTTTTTCGCCTTGCCTTTTGTCACAGCTTGAAATCCTGATCAACATGAAGTGAAATTTACTTCTGATGTGCTGTATAATAAGGAGGATGCGTGCTAATCACCTGAGTGTGTTTTTATTGATTGATTTGTGATCTTAGGTGTAACGTGCAAGGAGAGGACAGGAGGATTCTGGGTCTGGAGTTGGACCGAGATCATCACGCTCTTTTTGTGGCGTTCTCCAGCTGCGTGATCCGTGTTCCGCTCAGCCGCTGTTCCGAGTACACAAGCTGCAAGAAGTGAGTAACTTTGAGATTGACCTAAACTATTACCACACAGATTATTCGTAATATCAGCAGACACACTGATCTAAATTTACCTCCTGACTTTTATTTTTGGTAAAACTTTGCTGTTAAAGATTTAAGTTGGTTTTTCGAGGAAATTAATAGATAGCGAGCAATGTTTAAAAAACATTTTATTTGGCCTTCCTGATGTCTGATAACATTTCTAATATTAGGGATTAATCTCACATTTAAGTTCCTTGAGAAACTTACCTTTTATTTTAAGTAAATTTTCTAAGAATATTGTACATTTATGTCAGCATTCCTCAATGCATTGCTAAATATTGTACTAAAATGGTAAAAAGCTCAGTGTTGACAAACTGAGTCCCTCAGGGCTGATGTCTTGAATGTTTTAGATGTTTTACCGACTGACTGAGTTAATTCATCTATTTAAATGAGCTGCTTTGGAAAAGGAACACATGTAAAACATGGAACATAAAGCTTTATAGATTAATGTTGGGACTTCCAAAAGGCAGCTGTCATTTCCAGGACATTAACAGATTGAAAGTAAAAGCAGACAAACAGATTTACTGCTAAAAATTCAGCTTCATTTGCTAAAAGTCTCCCTCTCTCTCATAGCCTGAATATGAAGCAGGCAAGTTTCAACATGTAATAGAAATAAACTACTTCTCACATGTCTGTTTCCTCTGGTTTATACACCTCAATAGCACTACCCTAGCACCCATCCTGTACTCCTGTCACCACTATTGGCTTTCCTTGTCAGTAGCTTTCTGTTTGCTTAGATATTAACTGGATTGTTGTTACAGCTCCACAATATCTAGCATATTTCTTACAGTTGCACTTATACTTAATGCCATATACAAGAACTGAAGCGTAGTGTTGGCTAATTATTGAAGTACCATGCTCGAGCTCTCTGTGCCCAAAATATAAAACATTATGTTGCACTTTTTGTTATATTGAATAAAAGATTATACAGTGAGGTAGTAAGGCTATCAGGTCATTAAGCAACTGTTATGTAGTTTCCATGTCAAACAGCAGTCACCAGCCATAGGTCACTTTTTTAATCACAATTATTGTTGCATTGACTTTAGAAACACAGACATCTATATAAACGTAATTTTATTGGCTACTAGTTAGTACTAAACTGCAAAATGGAATGCTTTCTAAATGTTGTTAATGTTATATCAGCTGGTTTTTTGGCTTTACCTCGTTTTCTTCGTCTAGTTCTCATTCCCTTCTCCAAACCACTTCATTAAACATTGATTTATGGGCTAATTCATTTTAATTTCTGTACATGTTTGGGTTACCTGTGTTTTCCCAACATCTGGTGTCAATTTAATTCTAATACAAATATTAGAAATACAATACACACATTGATTAGTTCATTACTTATTTTTACCCACTGAATTACCTCATACCAGTGAATAACAATCTGTTACATCAAGTGCAGCGATCAAATCATGAGCTTACTTTCACTCACAAAGTGGGTTGTTTCATTGGTTGTTGGATCTAACAGAGCTTTTAAAAACATTATCAATGCATAAAAAATGCATCAAGATCACTAGAAAAAACTGAACTAATGGGGGAAATTTCTGACAGTTTATCAGACTACTGTTTGTTATCCAACAAAAACAGCCTGTAGTTACTATGTCATGATTAAAAAATAATGTGACGCCATAAAATGATTATTAAAAGATGAAAAGTTGTTAACACAGTTCTTCTTTTACGCAATGCTTTACTTTACTGAGCCATCTGCAACTTGACAAGCTGGAGAAAGAAGATTTGTTAATCAGACTTTTCCTAGAGTATAAACATGATTAAGATATGATTCACGTGTTTTTTTATTGTTTGAAATAAAAAACTATCAAAAAGCAAATGTTTAAAAATGGGTTAGGGTTAGGGCAGCATCCAAGTGTCTCTCTCTGACTTCAGCCCCTTTGTTTAAAAAAAAAACAATGTTTTGCCCCAGCTAATGTAGTTGGTTTCCAGTTTCATGATCTATTTTTGGGGTAGTGAGGAATGTTGGCCTCTTGCAACCCCACTCTTCACTCCACCGAAATCAGAGGAGGGGTTTCATGTCTCTTCAGTTTCTTTTGCGATTGTGCAAAACCCCTATAGCATGCAAACTCCTCATTGTAAAGGTCTGGAGAAGCTCTCAACATTGTTTAGTCAGAAATTGGTTCCAGCTGATTGGCTGGTAGCCAGCTTTGACTTTTTTAGGATAGAGGAGAGGAGGAAAAGCTGGAACGAGGGGGAGGCAGCTGGGATCTAGCTGTATTTTCTTCCTTGAGCTTACAGCCTGGATACATCCCCTGATCCTTTTTAGAGTCTATAGCCACAGCACATCTCATGCTTAGATTAGAGGCCCCGTAAGCTGCAGCAGCAGCCAGGAGGTCAGATTTCTGACACCATATCCTCCAAAAACACACCAATGAATCCGACTCCAGATCAGTGGTACGTCAGCTCTCTCTATTTCTGACTCCATTTTTTTCTCAATCGGGACTTGTTTCTCTTCCTCGCCCTCACTGTAGACAGTATTATCAGGTTTGTTTTGTGTTGTTTTTCTTCACCCTGGATCTCACTGCCAATTTCAGGTTTCAGAAAAAAATACCATCTATATCTCAGACAGCAGCAGGGAACTATATAAATTGGAGGATTTTAATAAAAAAATATAATAAAGGCGGGGAAGCAGTCCCAAACCCTGAAAGTCTTAGAAGCCCCAGAAGTATTTCCAGTTACATTTCCTGTCTCATATGAACTCAATGAACTTACTCCAGTTGAAAGTATAACATTTTTCTATTTCCATAGTTATCTGATTAAAAATAAGAAGACAGAACATTTTTCAAAAGCCAATGAAATTAGGGCAGTCTGCTTTGCTTAAATGTAGTTCAGAACATATCAGAGCCAAATGTTTTGTTTTGCTTCTAAGGTGGTTCTTAGCTAATCATTGGCTAATTATAATTTAACCTCTCCTGATGCAAGAAGGCTTCAAGCCTTATAGTTTGAACTCCTTATTTAGGCTAATGATGTAGAGCAACAGAAACGTCTATATTTCTTTAAATGTGTATATTGTCCTTAATTAGTTTAAAATGGGCTTCAAATATCTAAGGGAAGAATTATGACAAATTATCCTGTAACAACAAAATACATGTATACACATTTTAGACTTATTTTAGCCTGAAAGAAGAAAAGTTCTCACTGAAGGATGTAAAAGGAAAAAAAAACATCAAGACTATTTATTCTTCCAATTCAAGAAGACTGTTTTACTATTTTTGTTGATGTTTTTTTAACTAATTTTATGATTCAGGATAAAGATTTCCTGAACTTTTCGTTTTGAGGTATCACATTCATTTTGACCAGTGGCTCATACACCAAGGAAAATTTGGTTAATTATATTCAGCAAACAGTAAAGAAAAACTTACATTTCAGTTATATCTGTGAAGGTTATCAGTCACCCAGGTCATGGTCAATCTTAGAAAATTCAGTTTAGGTAACTGGACGGGAAGTTTTCTAGAAGACGTTTCGCTTCTCATCCAAGAGGCTTGCAAGCCTCTTGGAAGCAAAAGTATTAGCTTCCTTCCTTCCTTTCTTCCTTCCTTCCTTCCTTCCTTCCTTCTTTCCCCACTTCATTTAGCTGTTTTAATAAAAGGCTAGAAATGTGAAGTTTTTTATTGGACTTGAAAAAAACTAGAACTGCTATGTGTTGATACCCTGACTGCTATTCTCTTACTGAAAGGAAAATCCGAAATTGTAGACAAATTAGAAAAAAAACATTAAATTAAGAATGGAATGAAGTTCATTATTATAATTGAACTGTTAAATGATTAAATGATTAAACTACTGAAGTGTGTGTTGCTGCAGAGGAGTGCCATGGTAGCTAAATTAGTTTCCAGTAAATCTGAATTTAGTTTTTCTAAAGATTTTTGGCAGCATGAATGTCAACCGCAGAGACCCTTCAGACTGCACAAACACAAATACATCTGAGTCTTTGGTTTAAATTAGCAACATTGAGCAAACAGCGATCTGTGGTGTCCAAAACCCACACATATAGCAGCTAGGGGACAAAAAGAACAATAAATGACTCCATTTTGTTCCTTTTCCTGAAACTCCCGCTGGCCTTTTCAGACAAGTTGCTTCAGGGTTGTCGTTCAGTTCTGTCAGATCGTTGTAAATGAACACTTCTGATGGAGAGAAGAGGGGCAGAGTAGAGAGAAATCTGCATATATACCTTATGGCGAGCATATGAATAATTTATTAAAGTAGCACTTTAGTATGCAGTGCCACATATTGGCAGCCCCGACAGTGAAGAGAGTCATTATAGCTTTTCAGTAACCACAGTTCCTTAATCTGTGAACTGTTAATTTCCAACAAAATATCTTCCCTTTTTGGTTTAATGTCCATAACTTTTATTCTGTTAAATCAGCACTAAAAGTTTCAACATTTACAAAGTCAATTAATAGAAGGTGAAGAAAGCAATCATAGAAAACAAAACAAAATCTGAATTCTGATTATTTTTTGCATTACTGCTAAACACTCATATTTCATACTCAGTCAGATTTATTTTTAATAAGCAGTTTTTTTAAATATCCTATTTCTGCAAGTTTAGAAATAGGTTGTGGGTCTACAATTATATTAACCTTTAATAAGGCATTAACCATAATTTTCATCCAGCGTACATCTCTATTCTAAAAATGGTTTTGTTTTTGTCTAATGTAATAATCTAATCTTAACTGTCATGTTTTCATTGGTTATGGGTAGAAAAATTGTAATAATTAACCCAAAAACTAAAAACAAAGTCTGTGTATTATTAATGTGCACTTAACTTTTCAATATTATTGTGATTTGACTAAACTCATAACTAAATGAGTGTCTATATATATATAGGGCTGAAACAATCGATTGATGTAATTGTGAATACACTATTATGGAAAAAAATTCAATTCAATTCAATTCAGTTTATTTATATAGCGCCAAATCACAACACATGTCATCTCAAGGCACTTCA
>JAUZNJ010040619.1:0-10304 GCA_034780135.1 Jordanella pulchra | reverse complement strand
CACAACCAGAGGGGGGGTAAATCCCCCCCATCCCCCCCGGCAAATCGCACCCTGTATATATATATATATATGCACACACCCATTCCTCTCTGTGGTTACTAATCACTCGGCTTCTTACCTTAACATTTAAATTCCCGAAGCTGTTTCCATAAAAGTCGACTAAACCCCTCATTTATTTCTTGGAACAAAAAACTTTTATTCGTTCTTTTACAAGCCTCATAGTTTTGATGGGCCTCATAAATCCTCCCAACTTGAATCAGGCTGCGTTTTTTGTTTTTTAAGAGTCAAGGAAGTTAGTTTTGTTATTAAAACATGTTTGAGGTTCAAGGGGCTCCAGTAAAAAAACAAAAAACGTTCTGACAGCAAGATTAAATGTGATCTCTTTAAAAAACTTGAAGTGAAAATAAAATAAAAGTTGAATTTCTTTTCGATCTGAGTGTGCAGCATGCAGTTGTCAACTCTGCTGTGAAACTACCTTTCACTGCATGCCAGTTGCAGGTTTTTCAGTAGATCTACCAGTTTTGCACATCTTCAGATTCAAATGTTTGCTTGTTTCTGTTGAGCAGAGAAGCTGCAGCTCAGTAAAAATAAAAAAAGCTCAATAAAAATAAAAAAAGTTAAGCCATGCTACAGATTTTTGTTCCCATCACTTTCTCTGATTAAGTAAGAGACTCCACAGTATCATGCTGCCTCCCTCGTGTTTTACCATGGGGACGGCTGAAGATCAGGGTTGATTTTCCTTTATGCACATCATGCAGGTTTCCCTGGAGTTGCTGTTTTTTGTCCAGCTTCTTTAGCTTTGAGGCAACAATTCTCACATTGAAGGTGGAGGATTAAAGCCTTCTTGGTGTTTCTGTTTAGAGGTTTTCCAGACACGTCCTTCTGGGAGGAGACATTAGGAAAAACCTGAAACACTGTTGAGGTACTAAACTGCAGCATTTGAAACCCCTTTAGATCACCTTTGTATTAATATTAAATTAACAATAAATGAAGAACAAGATGATGACTATGGAGGTTTTTTTAAAAGGTGTTAAGGTAAAAGGGTTGAATATTGAGGTACGCCAGATTTTACCATTTAAATGTTTTCTTATTCATCCACTTCGGTTTGCACGGCTCTCTGTTTTCTGTCACATGAAATCCAAACCAAATAGTTGAAGTTTCCATATGTAACATGGTGGGAACACCTTCTGCTGTCTAAAGTACAGCACTTTATGTGGAGTTTATGTTGAGGTTAGATATGACTGAATATTTTTGTACCTTCTTTAAATAATCTGGTGTTAACTAGTTTTCCACAAGACTTTCCTGAGGGCTGTCTCACTTGCCTGTGTTGTGTCTCAGCTTTGACTAATTAGTGAAAAATGATTAATTCAGTTAATTACCTGCCACAAGAGTCTTTTGTCAGGGTTTTCCATCATTTACTGACAGACTCCTCTGCTCTCGCTGTTCCATGACTTATTTCTTTCCATTTCCTGATTTTTAGCGCTCATAGCTTTTTTGATTTCCTTGGAAACTTCTTGACAGACAGCTTTACAAACAACATAAGCCTTCAAGCTTGTGTAAAATGTTTAAACATATAGTCATTATTATAGAACTTTATATTTAACATATTAATGCACCGATCAGGTATTATGTGAGTGATACCTCCTTGAGATATTAGAGGAAGCCTGCCATAATGATATGAGAATGCAAACTCTTTCCAGCCCCCCACCCAGAGGGTAGAAATGCCAGTTTGTCTTCATACGCTGCAGTGAGCTTCTTTGGCCAGTAGGTGTCTCTCACATCATGCCTTTGTGTGGTTCAACTCCTACTATTTTCCACAATGAAACAGTTGTTTCGAACAGCAAACAGAGACGGAGGAAAAGCGCGTCCTGTAGAGAAAGACCGGCTGATATTTCGGGCTGTTTTTTAATCATCCGATATGTGGAGTCGATTGTCGCATTTAGCAGCTATGCTAGGCGAAAGCAAAGCTTTTCATCGTTAGTGTTCGGTCTGATTCAATTTTATTTTTTATTCATTGTTAAAATTAAGACTTGTATAAAAATAGTTAGCATGGTGTCAATGTGATCATTTTATTGGAGAAAGATAAAGAGATATCGGCTCCCCCCCCCCCAGCAGTGTTCAAGATGATGAGCAGTGTGCGTTTTCCATCAATCCCACATTTTGTCCGTTGAACAAAGAGTTAAATTATTGCCTCATCCAATGAAACCCGTTTCTTTCCATCATATTTACACAGCTTGTGTTATTCTACCAAACAGTTGGGTATGAATACTTTTGCTGGGTTCTGTTTGTACTGTTTCTGGTGTCTTGGTGTTTTATCTTTACTGTGTTGAATAAAGACATTACTTTTCTAGAGGAATAAATAAAATTTTGACCAATTATTTTTTCATAGGAACAATTCAATCAATAACTTTAATTCAATGTAAATCCTGACATTGTGCTTTTTATTGCTTCTTTCCTGTATTATTATTTTGGTTTTATTTATACTCAGCAGTGTTGTGCATGACTAATCAAGGAGTCCTTTGTGGGATTTTCCCCTCAGAAATAATTAAGATGTTTAGCTCTCTGCAAACAGTGGACTGGCAGCAGGGCGACGTGTAATTGGGATTTGCACATCTCTACGTATCCCTGCCCTCTGGTTATTTATCTTTGTTGTCAGGTCCTTCCTGGCGGAACCTGTGGGGAGAAAGTTGTCGATGTTTGTGTCGGCATTTTCATTATTAAAGCCTCGCCTGCAGCAAGAGGCTCAGGGATACAGTGCAGATAAATATGTATGGCTCACTGTGGATTCATAATTCATCCAGGCTGAAGGACACATTAATTCCCCCTCCCCACCACCTCCTTTTAACCTGAACCCTAGCAGTGTTTGTCAGGAGTGAAGTTTGACTGAAATACACCCAGTCACACTCTGACTGCCTCCATGCACACCTATACAGAGAAACACTCTTGTACTGCAACACCTATTCACCCATCCGTCTGGATGGGGGTGCAGAGGGCAACGCGCTTTTGACAGTCTCATCTAGTCTCATGGGATAACAAGCTAGTGCTACCAAATGTGCTCTGGAGCATTTTCAGTTCCACCCAATCCGTTGATCGTGACAGAGAGACGGGAAAGAAACGCCTGGGGGCCCAATTTATATTCCAGCGACAGCTTCCTGGTTCTGTTTGGAAATTATTAAGGTGTCAGAGAAGACTGACATCCTATGACAGGGTTGGATAAGCCAAAAAAAGTGTAGCTGGGCTCAGATATACAGTGTGTTGGTTTCTTTGACTGAGTTACAGAGCAATTATTCATCTACTTAATGGACTGATTGCAAGGTTTTATTTATATTATTTTTTGGCTAATTAGCACCATATATATTAAGGCTAATTAACTGCTGGAACAACCAGCAGACCCTGTAAACCTTCCCTTTAGGCTCCTTGGTTTTCTTTGGCTGAAAGTTCCTCTGATGAATTAACTCACTCGGCTGCTGTTGATAAAGACATCATGGTAGATTTCAAGCATAAACTGGGTTCTTATATAGAATCTGATGAGTGTTTTATTCCATCCATCCATCATCCATCAATCATCCATCCATCCATCCATCCATCCATCAATCATCCATCCATCCATCATCCATCCATCCATCATCCATCCACCCATCCATCCATCAATCATCCATCCATCAATCATCCATCCATCCATCATCCATCCATCCATCATCCATCCATCCATCCATCATCCATCCATCAGTAAAAGTTATGCAGACAGGAATCATGTTAAAATGACTGGGTTGGGCTGTTGGCCTACATCATGTATATTTTATCATGTCTCAGGATATGCAGATCGAGAAGGAGAAAGCATCCTTCAACATCTCGGGCGGCTGCACTGCTCTAATGGTTGCCTGTTTGCAAGGGAAGCTGTATGTTGGGAACGCAGGGGACAGCAGGTGTGACTCACACAGTTGGACGAAGCAAAATGAGCTTGCCACATGCTGCATGTATTTATTGTTGTTTGCACGTCATCCAACCGTGTCTCAGCCTAATTAAACAGAACTTTGTCTGCGTCTCTCCCTCAGAGCTATCATTATTAGAGCTGGGGAAGTCATCCCCATGTCAGCAGAGTTCACACCGGAGTCAGAAAGACAGCGGCTGCAGTTTCTGGTAAGAAGGAACCAACCTTGGCTACTTTCTAGCAAGCAGAGCCGGCAGGCTGCAAAGGTGACAATGAACTCTGATGGAAACGTTTATTTATATTGTGCCAAATCATAACTCTAAAGCTTCTTTAGGGGCTTCATGTAGGAGAGAAAAACATTTAAAATGAGACAGTTTTTAATTCTATAATGTAAAAACGATCGCATGCAGTGCAGTAAAACCTCAGTCAATGATGGAGTTTAACACTGAAAGCACAGGGCTAAAATTATCATCTATAAAAGGAGAACATGAAGTTGTTGGCAGCTGCCTTGCTGCCCTTTGAGGAACACGATGAAAAGTCTATCAACATTATGAAGCTGGATTATATTCAAGAGGAAGAATTTAAATCTGATTCTTGACTTAACAGGAAAACTGAAATAGGAAAAATATGTTCTGTCGTTTTTATTTTGAGCAGTGCTCTAGCGCTGGCATCTTGGATTAGCTAAAGGCTTTGAACTGCAGTCATTGGACTTCTTGACTGCTAAAAGTGACAGAAATCCAGCTTTAAAGTAAGATTTGCAAAGACTATATAATTAAATTCCCAGACTGGATATTTTTAATGTTGGGGATATTCAAGAGGATAATAGAATAGATAAATGAATCTTAGAACTCACAACTGTTTAATACTGGAATAAAATGACATGCAAGATTCCTCCCTTTATTACTGGAAACCAATTAAACACATCCTGACTGTAAGCAGATTTTTCAAAGACTGGTCCAAAGATCATTGTTTCTTACATCTGAATTCTTAGCACTGAACCCTGTGGTACTCCACAAGTAACCTGTAAAACTGAATTTGAAGAATATTCAACACTAACATAAATAAACCAGCATCTGTTGTGCAAGTTAGATTGAATCCAGCCTAGTTCTGTCCCTTGGATCTGTGCGGCACCTTCAAGCTTTTCTAAGAGAAAATCGTGATCAACTGTATCAAATGCAGCAATGAGATTGAAAAGGACAAGTAAAGAAACAAGTTTATAACCTGAGATCATTAGAATATCATTAGTGACTTTCACCAGGACTCTTCAGGTGCTATTAGGAGCTGTAAAATCTGACTGAAATTCTTCAATCAGCTCATTTTGGTATAAATGCTCAAATAGTCAGCAAATATTTTTTAAAACTTCTAGACTGGAAATAATTTAAAAGTGCTTTAACTAAATAACAGCCTGTGATAGAAAGTGGTGATTTTTGAACACAGATCAGGTTTACAGTTACCCTGATCGCTGCCTCCCATACTGAAGGCCTACTAATCATGTTTACAGTGATACTGTAAGTGTGCATTTATTCTCAATAGAAACAATATAATAGAAGATGGAATTGTACGTGTTATCCCTGTGGCATGGCTTTTGCTCTCCAATCATTTTCTTTCCTTTTATTTTAAGGCCTACATGCAGCCACACTTATTGGGAAACGAGTTCACACATCTGGAGTTCCCGAGGAGAGTGCAGAGGAAGGAGGTGGGGAAGAGGATGCTGTACCGTGACTTCACCATGTCAGGATGGTGCGTTTACTTGAAGACTTGTCAATTATTGATAGTTTCATAGAAAGCATTATTCTGCCTTTGTTTTCACTTTAATTACAGTGTGTAAACAGTCTTGAATTAATCTTTCAGTGCATTAGCGTAACGCCACACAAAGACATAGAAAAAGTCTCTGCTTAATTTTATTGCATTTATTCAGTTGGAGAAAAAGATCCATGTTAAAAAAAGTCATCTGGGTTGAGGTGTGGTGCAGGGGTTGAGTGCATGGCCTTAATCCTTGAAGTAGTTGTCTTGGATTCGAATCCTGGCCTGTTGACCTTTGCTGTGTGTCTTCCCACTCAATCTCATTTCTATCTGCATACTTTAAATCAATTAATTAGACTAATTGTGCCTAAATAATGCTTTCTATAAAATAAATAATTAATAAAACCTCATAGTTTTCATTGATACTTTTCTCTGTCTAAGAAGACTGGGATATGAGCTGGAAGCAGGGGGCAAGTTTCCTAAGATACTCTTCAAATTAACAAGGCAAGAAAATATTCTCTTCAAACAATTCGAATGGAAAAAAAGAGTTTCTTCTTAAACTTGCTCACATTTACAGACAGAAACCTTCAAATGGCTGGATATTGTAAGATCATATATATCTAAATGTCTCTTTTTTTTAGGATGAAAAATTCATAAATATGACAAATTAAACTGCTTAATGTAGACAGGAAGAATTTATATATTATTATTCATCTTCTCCCACTTATTCTGTCAGTTGATCATCTCTGGCAGTCTGTGGGTAAAAGGCGGGTAAACCCTGGACAGGTCAACAGTCTGTCACAGGCCAACACAGAGAAACACACACACTAACCCCTAAGGGCAATTTAGAGACACTAATTAACCCAGCATGTTTTGGACTCTGCTAGAGTACCCAGAGAGAACCCACACATACATGGAGAAAACATTCAAGCTCCATTCAGAAAGACCCCGGGCTGGGAAGTGAAATCCGGAACTTCTTACTGCAATAAACTTGTGAACACTAATGAGCATGGTGGAGGACTTGTGATGCTGCGGGCCTGTTTCTTTTCCAGCTGCATAGATAGCATGTTCTCAACAATAATCCCTGTTTATCCACATTGGATTAATTGAGTTAAATTCACCAACGTTAAATTAGTAGTATAACTGTCACATCAGATTAAGGCTCGTCTATTACACTGTTTATTTAAGGCTTTATCCTTAATGGTGAAAAGAGCCGAAAGAATCAATTTAATGCAAAAAAAGGAGTTTAAAAGAAAGCAGAGAGATTCGATAGCTTTCCTTGAGGAGGACAAAGACAGAGGCAGGGAGGGAGTTCAGTTTTCTCCTGTAGCTTTAAGAGACGATGAGACAGGCTATTCTAAGGACAGAAGGGAATGACAAGATGATGGGAGATGAACAGAATTACTTGTGACACCTTCTCTTTATCACTTTTGTTTTGTGGCTCCTCTTGCTTCAGCACATGTAGGTCAGTGTTGTTGGGAACAGAGCTCTCTGCCTGTTTGCTGTCTCTGCAGCACAGACAGCCTGTGATGTATTTTTAAACAGATTCTTCCCATAACCCAGTTCTGCTGCAGCTTCACCCAGACTCAGTCTGGGTTTTAACTTTAAACCCCGTAAGCTAGCGTGGCTGATTGCTTTGATGTGCAACTGGTTTCACTTTTTATATCCCCCATAGGCTTGATTCCTGTTAATGACTCTGGTTTCTGCCTGTGAGTGTGGCTGATCGCTGCTGTCCAGGCTCACTCTAACCTCCACGGTCAAGTCTCCACTTTAATGAACCCTTGCTGACCTTTAGACCACCTCTCTGCCTTTCTCTCCCCAAACTCTTTTTCTATACCTCCCTTCCCTCTGGCGGTTGAGAAAAGCTTGGCTTGGAGACCGTAATGGTTGTTGTTGGCGGGGAGGCAAAGTTGGTTTGTTTGCACACAGTGATGGCCGTCGAACAGTTAGCTGTATTCAGGAGGATCCAGGCTTCAGGTGGGGGGAAAGATGGGAGGGAGAAATTGAAGGAAAACAAAATATAATAAAGGATGGCAGGTTGAATTTCTCTGTGAAGATAAACAGAGAGCTGGAGATCAAAGTGCTTAGGAAAAGCAGCTAGTTAGATCGTACTTCATGGAGGATCTGGTGAGGAAAGGTGAGGTCTGCAGACAAAGTCAATGAAAAAAAGGAGAGAAAAGAAGGAATAATAACATCAAATCTCCCAAAATACAAGTAATTGTTGGACAAATGATCCAGACTTTTTTTCTCTCATTTTCGCTTTTTTTCATTTTTCCAAATGATAATTTAATTCATATAGGGGAATTATTAATCAAACCAAACTGAACCCATCTGAATAAATGTTTTCTTTTCTGAAAAGAATCAAGAATTCAGCTAAATAGAACATGTCTGACAACATGAGGTAGGCTAAAATATCCTACAACATGAGATGGCTTGAATGAAAGATTCAAGAACAAAGTGAAATAAAGTCTGACATTTTTCACAGTAGGTTGTGAGGGAAGAGGAGCTGAATACAAACACAATGTGTTGTCTTTGCCTGTGTTAAGGTTTGTGTTTGTAGAACGAGGAATGTGCAAAAGGTTAGAGCAAATTGAATGCATTGAATAAAAAAACGGAAAGAAATGAGAAATATGTTAACACCTGTATGAATAGAACCTGGAACCTGATGCTATATTCCAGGAGCTGATTCTCCTAAGTTAAAAAAAGGCTCCTGGGCTGTTAGCTCTTAAGAAACTAGCTTTAGTTCTTAAGATTTATTTCTGGCGGTTGCAGCTCCCGCTTTTCTTTCAGTCTCAGGTGAACTCTATGATTATGAGTTCAGGGCTGTACTGGGCCCACACCATCTGCTGCAGGACCTTTTGCAGAAAGATTTTTATGACTCTGGGACTGATCTCACTATGTTATAAACTGAATAGGCACCGCAGTGTGGAAAAACCGACAACATCTCCCCCAGCTTTTAATTTTCCCTTCCCTTAACGACCACTGATCTGCTCTATCATCCTGTGTAAAGCTTCAGTATCTGTGTAACTGCTAGCTGCTAGAGCTGCTGGGGCTCTGCCATTTCCTCCAGCCTTGCTTGGCTCCTAAAATCATCATCCAGTCAGTGAGGAGCTCCATCTAGGCTGGCCAACAGAGTCTGTTTAAGAAAACTGACTCTAACTCATCCAATGCTGACTGTCAGCAGTGCAGAGATGTTTATACACTGCTTCAAAGCTTATTTTTCTAATATCACAACCCTACTTCCTACTTTATTATTATTTTATTTGTAATTTTCACTTCTGATCATCACAGTGTATATAAAAGTGAAATTCTGCACATGAAAAACACTCTCACTGATGCTTGTTTAAAATATCGTTCAAGATATAGTTCAAATTATTGTATTTGAACTATATCTTAGTAAGTAAGTAAAATTATCTGTCAACAGTAAAAGGTGTCTGCACTGAAATTAGAAAAAAACATCCCTATGATCTAATTTAAAAATGCAGGATGCATAATTCATTCCATTTGGTGGATTTGGAAGCTGTAATAGTGCAAACTTGTTTACCCAATTTTTTTCTTTCCCACAAAATGATTTTTTTTTTTGTCCTGCAGCCTCTGGTGTCTGTTCTGCTCTCACTTTCTTCATTCCCTCTACCCTCTGCTTTCCTCTTTAATTAGCATTTTCAGACTCTGAGCGAGGGATGGCTCACCTTTCCTGTGTTTTGTAGTTTTGTGTCCAGCATAATACTTCCAGACTTTTTGAGTCTGATGCTACAATGTCAGTACTCACTGCTGCCACCCACTGGGGAGAACTGCTTGTTTCACCAAATAAGGTTAAATGAATCTTTAAAAATTTTCTGTATCCAGATATTAAGATGTGGATCATCACAAACATTTAATGAATTGTTACTTGGCATGAGGTGCACCTCTGGTAAAAAAAAAAAAAAAAAAAAAAAAACATTACAGTCTGTTCATAAATTCATAAAATAATTCAAGTAATCCTGCAAAAAGACAAAAAAACAAACAAAAACATAACCTCCTTGGCAGATGTAACAACAACAAAAATGCTGCTCTACTCCAAAGTTTTTGCATTTAAACAGTAATGATAAAAAACATTTTGTCTCACAAAACATGAAAAGCGGTATATCTGTAACTGGCCTACAGTCATGAAAATCATACAACACAAGCAAACATTTGTTTTTTTTTGTCCTATATATGTCTATAACTATCATTCTCTTTTTTTTTTATTTCAATGCAAACACCTTATACTGTTTACAGATCATTTTTCTTACCTACTTAAATATTGTTCAAATACGATTACTTTCAGAAAACTTTACTTACATTTATTTAACTGGTTTTGGTGAATTATGTGTGCTGGGAAACACAACAGTTTGGGTTCAATTTTTCGATTGTGTAACATGGTGGCAGCATCATTCTCTGTGGACGTTTTTCTGGAGCAGATAATAGAGGCTGGACAAAGTTTAGAAGAGGATGGATGGAAATAAATGGAAGGTGGAGGAAAAGAACAGTTTTAAGCTGCAAACTGATTCTAAGCCTTCAGTCAGAAGGACAGTTTGGTGGCTTTTAGATACCGTGTTTCACCGAAAGTAAGACAGTGTCTAACTTTCTTTTTATCCCCAAAAGCCCCACT
>JAUZNJ010040617.1:0-10305 GCA_034780135.1 Jordanella pulchra | reverse complement strand
CGGCGTTCCTGACTGTCTGGATCGAAGCTGAAGTTGGCTTCCTATTGTAGCTTCTGATTCGGGAAATGTCTATTATAACGGAGGCTCAGATAAATAATGTCAACTTACCTGAGACTAGCACAAAACAAAGTGCAGATGACAAGGTCATGAAGACAGAAGGCAATCCAAATCACGTCCAAAATCGCAGACAGCAGTTGCCACTGAACCTTTCCTAACGCAGGACGTACCGTTAATTCGGCGCACTTTTCAATTAGCAGGAAGTGACGTCATACAGACCAGTCAAATTATTTAAGTACACTGACAAAATTGAATTGAAGTTTTAAGTAAGAGGCACTTAAAGTTGAAAATAAGTTATATCAACTCGAACAAACTGAGGTCAATTAACTTTTTTAAATTCTTGAGTTAAACAAACTTATTTTTTTAACACACTTGTACTGTTCAGTTTTACAGTGTAGTTTAAAGTGGTCTGTTCTCCTCTGTGCTGCTATACCTTTTAAAATATAATAACTTCTAAGTTTGGCTGATGAGGTCATTCCCCCTTCTACTTTGCTTTGAATTAATACAAAATGGTCCACACTGTAGTGCTTCATTTTTGTAGGTCTCCATTGTTCTAACTTCTGCAGTACTGCAGTATTGCTACATGTTAAAGATGCATACATCGACAGATATAATATTTGACTCATTCCACAGGATAATTTTAACAGTCTTTCAGACCCAAAAATCCATTTAATGAAAGAATGTGACATTTTAGTTTTTTAGCATTGTTATTATGTTCCTATCTATTATCTTCCTTCTCTTTCATCCAACATGCTATAAAATAGGTAGTGCACAGGCTGTGCAGTACAGGAGTATAATGGTTCATGGTATAATGGTGACATCAGTGAAAAGGTTGTTAGGATAGGGTTTTTTTTGTTGGTCTGTGGTTCCTCATTTACCCACTAGATGGCACCTCCAGACCATTCTGGGTGTTGGTGCACCTGAGAAATGAGCTCACCTGCAGCTTGTCACCTCATTCTTCTGAGGCTTAACAGAAGTGGAAGGTCTCCACATCGACACCTGAATGTTTGCCTGTAATGGTACTCTGAGTCCTCCTGAGCGTTACTCTGTTTTTTTTTCTAAGTTGAAACTTAGTAATTCCTTGTTGTTTTTTTCCCCAGGTTCTTCCTTGTGATGCCATGGATCTTACCACTGGTTGTCCGAGTCACACCTAAAACATTTCCGTCTAAACTTAATTGTTTCTGGATTCTCCTGCTAGCAGACGAACTGCTCCTCTGTTTTCTCTGCGCCCTGCCTACCTGTCCACCCTGCACTGCTTCCTTGTTTCTCCACTGAACCGTCTAGTTGGATTTTTCACATAAACCCGAACTGCTTCCTAGACGAGGTTGAGGAAGCAGTCCATTAGCCTATGGATTGTAAGCAATGGTGCAGTGGATCTTGATCTTCAGACCGTTGGCCATAGTGGACCAGAGCTCAAACACAAACTGTGGGCCCCTGTAAGAAGAAATGTCTGAAGGAGGGCCAAAACGTGGTACCCAGATTGACAGAAAGGCTTGAGCTACTCCTACACATGTTATGGATGAAAGAGGGACCACTTCAGATCATGGTGTGGTAGAATCAATCACGGTCAGGAGAGGTGTGAAACCCTGTGATGGAGGCAGTGTACCCACCAGGTCTACATGCCCATGATGGAACCGCTTCTTTGAGGTGGGAAATAGTTCTAAGGGTGCTTTAGTCTGCCTCTGGACCTTAGCAACTTGGCACTGGACACAGGCTGCAGCTATTCTCCAACTGCTTTGTCCAAACAAGTTTCGAGCTGACCAGCTTTAGGGAGGCCCTGATTCTGGGATGTGAGAGGTTGTGTGAAGTGTCAAAAACCCGCCGACGCCTCAAAACAGGAACCAGAGGGTGTAGAAGCCAGTAGAAACATCACAGAGCAGAAATGGAACACCTTCCTGCACCTGTATTTCCTCCAACTGGAGGCTTTTGGACCCAGACTGTAGTGCAAGGATGTCTGCATCACTATGCTTGTCTGCAGCCATGGCAGAAAAATCAATGCCAACATAAACTAAGGGGGATCAGTGAATGTGACAGAGTGTCAGCTACTAAGTTGGACTTGCCAGCTACATGAAGAATACCAGTCATGAATTCACAAATTGCGGCAAGGTGGCATTGCTGACATGCAGACCAGGGGTCAGAAATTGGGGACTTTGTGAAGATGAGGGGCTTGTAGTCCACATAAGCTGTAAATGAGCTGCCCTCTAGAAAATATCTGAAATGGCGTGTAGCTAGATAGAGAGAAAGCAACTCTCTATCAAAAACGCTGTATTTGCGCTCATTGTCCCGCAAAGTATGGCGGACAAAGGTGTGTGGCCACACCCCTGAGACACATTGCTCCAACACCGCCCCCACTTCTGTGTCAGATGCCTAATTTGTCTTTTCGATGATGGGCTGACAGGGAAGGGTGGGCCAAAAGAGCACGACGAGACAGGGCAGACTTGGGATCACCAAACACCTGGAGGCGTTCAGAGGTCCAGCCAATGTTTTCAGTGGCTTTTCTTTGTTTGAGTGCACTGTAAAGTGGCTACAGAAGTTGTGCTGCTTTGGGGATGAAATCGTTGTAAAAATGAACCATTCCCAGGAACTCTTGTGGGGCCTTAACAGTCTGAGGGCATGGAAAATCTGCCACCGCCTGAACTTTAAGGCGTATCACTGGCAGAAATGCGGTGGCCCAAAAAGTCATTGACGGGTAACCTGAATTGTCATTTTGTTGGGTTCACGATAAGGCCATGTGCTGTTAGGCATTGAAAAACCTGACGTAGGTGGGACACATGTTGTTCGACAGATCTGCCGGCCACAAGGATGTCATCTAGGTATACAAAAACGAAAGACAACCCACGTAGGACCGAATCCATAATCCCTTGAAAAGTTTGAGCTGCATCTTTAAGGCCGATCAGCATACTTAAGAAATCAAACAGACCAAATGGAAAAATTACAGTGGTTTTTGCGACATCCTCAGCTCGCATGGGAACTTGGTGATAACCCTGCACCAAATTCAACTTTCGAAAAAAATGAATGTTTTTGCCAGGTGGCCGGAGAAATCCTGGATGTCGGGGATAGGATAACGGTCATTCTCTGTGACGTTATTAAGACAATGGAAATCTGCAGAAGGGTGTTAGAACGCCACAAACCAATAGATAATAATAATAACGCCCTAAACATTCCATGTTGGCAACCTCCTTCCGAGCAATAGCCAGCTTCGCTTGGTCAAGGCGGCACTCGTGTGCGAAAACCAGAGCGCCAATCATGGGGATATTGTCAGAATAATGTAATATCTGTATTGTTTTTTATCTAATGGTTGTTTAGATAATTGTTAGAAATGATTTTTAGCATGTGCATTTATTTTAACATGTAGTAGTAGATATACTCCTTAACATACATATATATTCTTGAAGAAAGGAGACACTTCAAATTCCTTCAGTCTGCATCATCATGAGAAGAGCCTAAGATTTATGATATGAGCACACTGAGACCATGTTTACAAAAGTTTCTTGCAGAAGAAGACTGAGGAGGAGAAGAACTGCTCCAGGATCCAATAAATATATCTGTAGACTGAGGCCATACGAACCCAAAACATACAGAGGCAATGGTCTGTGGTTTTCCCCTGCAGGTAAAGATAATCTTCCACTCTTGTGTCTTCTTTTAATTCTTAAGTGAATAAACCTAACAGATATAACGCTCAATTCTGTGTTTTGTGTCAGTGTTTGAAAAGGGAACAGTGAATAAGGAAAACTGACAATAAATGCTGGAAAACATCCCCAGAAGCTAAAAAATTAGCATGTACTAACGGCCCAGCACCTCACGTCATACATGGCAGGAAAGAAAAAGACACAGCCTCCATCAAATGTTGGTTAGCGACGTCCACCAGCAGTTCTCATTGAGCAGTTGCTTCAGATTACTTGTGACCCATGGTTTACTATTAGGGAAGCATTTCACTGTTTTGTTAGGGAAAGCGTTACCTACACAGAAGTTTGTGTAGTCAGTTATACACTCAGTCATTGTTGTCCTCTCCATGTAGCTGACACAGTGCATCCCAATCTGTAGTCTCAAAACAACTTTGGAGGGCATCCTCAGCATCCTTTCTCCATTTTCTTACATTTCTTTTTAATGCAGGTTGTGTCTTATAAAGTTTCGCATATACTCTGAGCAGAGAAAAACAAGATTGTGATCTGATTTCCCAAGAGGAGGTCTTACTTCAAAGATATAGGGGTCACATTTGCATAAAACAAGTCCAAAGTCTTGTTTCCTCTAGTACAGCAGCTGCCACTTCCTGCCACAAATGCATTTGGGTGTTGCGTCTGTAGCTTAGCAACCATAGAACTGATAATATCACATGCAGTGTTAGCAATGGCAAAAGGTTGAATGTAAACAGTTATTAACAGAAAACTGGTAAACTTTCTGGGCAGATAATATGCCCAAAAGCCAACTGCCAATTGTTCTTTATCTGGGCTATAGTGACAAATCTTCACAGTAACATGGCCTGGATGATACTATCTATTGTTCAAAAGCACTGCTAACCCACCTCCTTTTAGTTTTCCAGTCCTCTTTAAATCTCTGTCTGCTGGTACGGTCAGAAAGACTGGCAAAGAGTAGCAGGAGTCTGAGATGTGATCCTGCAGCCCAATTTCAGTAAAACACATAATGCTACATTGCCAATACTTGGGATGAGTCCTTGATAGGGCTTGGAGTTCTTCCAGATTGTTTCCTATAGATCTCACATTTCCTATGATGATTGGTAAAGATGGTTTAAAGTTCTTTTTCCTCTCTTTTCTCCTTGCTCCTGCTCTGGATCCTCGGCCCCTCCTTTTCAAGCTGGTACTCGTGGAAGGAGTTGATGTATTATTTCAGCTTTAGAGATGTTAATGAGCTGATCCCGTGTGTAAAAATCAACTTACTATGGTTGCTGTGGTTGCGCATTATAAAATTTAACAACTGAATAAGATTTCAATCTGGTTGGTCCTGATGAAACTAATATTCTGCAATGTTTATCAAAGTTTGCTGTCATTACTCTCTAGCATCAATAGTATTTTAGACTGGATTCCCTAAACTTAAAACTTTAGAAAAAAAAAAAAAACGTCTTCTGTATAATGTCACAGAAAAACTGTGGTTAAAACATATTTTAATTTTTTTACACTGAAGAAGTACTGAAGATTGGGTCTCATTTTGAATTTTTTAAAATATCCAGTGAAAATCAAAACTAGTTTCCTTTCATGACTATGGGCATACACATACAATGACACTGTTGAGTTTCATTGTTCTAAAAGCCTAGACTGATATTCAGGAATACATTTTTTTATTAGTAGTATATTTAATGTGGTATGGCGAGCAAAAACTGTTCTCCGTTTCTTCATGTTATGAAACGAAATTCGGGGGACATCAGTTCAGTCCATGTACATTAAGGTAATTGCCTAAATGTTAATGTACCCAGATGCCTCTCGTACATTTATTGTTGGTTTTAAGTTGTAAAATGGATACATGGATTCAAAATGATATATAAAAAATTTTATTAGTCTACAAGTTATTTCTAACTTCACCAATATTTATGGAATCTGGGACAAGACAGAAAGAAAAAGATCCCAGATACAAGCAACTTAAATTACCGTCTTTCACATGGTGGCTATGCACTCCAGCCACTGTTTCTCTACACAAAGAGTAACCTTAAGTTGCATCTTGGACATCTCGAAAGGGAGATGTTCCAGGCCTGTTCCATAGGACAGAGGCTGTTTGGTGAAATATCAGGAAGATCTGTTCCCTCATCACCCCCCCAGGATTCCTTTGGTTGACAGTGAGAAGAAGTTGTAATCAAACAGAAGTTAGAGATTAAATTAAAGACATCTAGTATTTATGAAATGGATATCTCCATTAGAATCCAAAAAAACCTACCTCTTTCTCTCACAATGTTCAGAAGATGTCTGAAAAATTCTGTCACCTCATATTTTTAAAGATATACAGTGTAAACTCCCTAGTCTGTTTCCCACAATACACATCTTGACAAACCATCTTCCCTTGGACCAGAATCTCTTCCTATCATCACAAGTATCCTGGAGCCAGGGCGAGCTATCCATTACACTGGTAACAAACTTTGTCCTTTCTTTAAGTTCACAAGTTGAAAGTTCTTCAAATCGTGGTGCATTTGAAAGTTTAATATAATGCATTCTAATACACAGTTATAATTTCATGTCTGTGATTCGTAACCTAAAACTTTTTCCACAAGGCCCTAGAGACAGCCAGGGACATGCTGGAGGAACCTTGTTTCTGGACTACCCTTGGATCTCTCAGGCTTTCTCCCAAGAGGTTCAAGGAGGTGTATGAGGTGAAACAAGCCTGGATGTCTGTGCTAATTCAATTCATTTCATTTTTATTTATATAGTGCAAATCACAATAAATGTAATCTCAAGGCAAGGTACAGAGACAATTCAATTCAGATTATTTCAACGTTTCTATCTAAGGAAAACCAGCCGATTGCATTGACTCATTGACTTGAAAGCAATCCCTAATACCAAGCATGCATTTAGCAACAGTGGAGAGGAAAAATTCCCTTTTAACAAGAAGAAACCTCCATCAGAACCAGGCTTAGTGTGAGTGGCCATCCCAAGGCCGACTGGGGTTCAAGGAGACAGAAGAAGACACACAGAAAGAAGCAGAGATAGAACAGATAACTGTCAGCTCAACAGGCCCTGTCCATAAAAGACACAGCCAGGCAGACGAGCTCTAAGCCAACTCCGATGTCAGAGGATTAAAGACAGCACTTTCAGTTAGTCACAGTTAGAGAAACGGGAAAACACTGAAACACAGGCCAAGCTCTAACATTTCTAAACCAAGATGTTGATGGTAATAGCACAGCTGATAATTCTATCCAGAACGTAGTTAGTAGTTGCAGTAGTGTTTTGCAGTTAATTGCGATTAAAGATTTTAATCGCTGCCCAGCCCAAATCTAGATATACATACATACATATGTAGGTGTGTTTAGCCCATTTTTTCTCAGGAAAAGAATCAAAGCACCCCTAAAATCTAAGTTATTGTTTTATTGTGTACGCAGTTGTAAGAAAAAGAGCCCACAAATAAATAAGAAACTATAAAATTGTAAGAACTATACAGTTCTTGGTTTAAAAAGTTATATTTTAACCTCCTCCCCATTTTAAACCCCTCAGCAGAATTTTGGTTCAACAGAAATATTAATAATAAATAAATAACTGATCAGGCTTAATGGAGCTCCTAAACAAGAATTTTGAGGAAAACTTTAAGGGAATCACTGCAATCAGACGCTCTGTCATTTTTTATATATCTTTTTATCAGTTTTTTATTATTTGAATTACTGTTGTGAATTTAGCCTTTTCTTTAATGGGAGTGTGTCTAAACTTTCAAGCACAAATGTATTTTACATATATAATGGAAGTTATGTGATCGCCCCATATTAAATGTTTTTCAGAAGCACCAATACATTTAACATATTAGTGGATTTCTGTCTCAACAAGAAATCTTTATTACATTTTCCTAATTATCTATATGCTTTACTACTTGCTTATTTTCACCATACAAGGAGGAGACAAACAAGGAGATGAGACAGAGCAAAGCAGGGAAACAGAAGAAGGGGACAGAGAGAGAGAGCAGCATACCAGCCACAAGGCCAGATGATCTCAAAATCGGCCTTTGAATTTAGACTATTGGTCCTAAACAATTTTTTTTTTAAATGCAACTTTCCATTTTACTTGACGGGTATTTGGCAAAAGTCTCAGATATAAAGCATTACTGAATGATAGAGTTAGAAATTGGAAAAAGACACTAAGTATGTTAAAACAATATCGAAAATGAATATAAAAAACTGTGAAATGTGTCATGCCTGGCCAGACGGCCCTTTGATGCTAGAATATACCCTGCATATATATATATATATATATATATATGTCCCACGAGATATACATATATTGAGGCCAATATTTACAGTATGTTGGCTTCACAGGAGCCAGGCTGCAGTATCTGCAAAGTGAAAATGAGCTTAATAGCTTTTCTGAACCAGGGGTAGAAAAAGGCATATATCATAGGGTTCAGACAGGAGTTAAAATAAAAAATAAAGATCAATAATGATGCATATGCAGTACTGGTCACATTTATCTCAACAAGGGAGTAACTATAATATGGACAGTAACACATTAAATATAGGACAATGAGAACACCCAGAGTCCTTGCTGCTTTTAATTCTGATCGCTTTTTGGCTAAGTTTACTGAACGATGAAGTGTGATGGATGTAATGTGAGTGCGCATGGCACGAGCCTGAGACAAAGCCACTATAAATATTTTCCCATACAGAATTATAATAATTGAAACTGGAAATATAAAATTTAAAATAAGGTCAACAGTTCCAGTTACTAAGCTGATGACAAATGTACACTCTCCAAAGCAAGATTTGCTCCTGCCTGGTTGAATCAGCTCATCCTTCATATAAAAAATGCTGTAAAAACCTGCACCAAGCCAACACACACCAATACAGCACTTAACTCTTCTTAAAGTGATCCTGGTTACATAATGTAGGGGGTGACAAATAGCTACATAACGATCAAATGATATCAGAACAATACTTCCAATAGAACCAGAAACAATTTGACACACCAAGTAACAATAGAGAGAACATATAATATCCCCAAGGAACCAGCAACCTGTGCTTCTAAAGATTTCTCCAGGCATCAACAGGAAACCCACAAGAAAATCTGACACCGCCAGCGAAAGTAGAAGAAGGTTAGTCGTGGTTTGAAGATTCCTGAAACAGGACAGAAAAAAATGGAAAACAATGATAATAAATCGATGTAACAATAACTTCTTTACGCCTTTCTGAACGGTATTTTTTTTTTCATCTTACCTTACCTGAAATGGGAGATTGAGATGATAATGAGCAAATTGAGAACTACAGTGGCCAGAGCGATGAAAGAAAGCACAGTGTTCAGGAGAATAGTTTTTGACGAAGGAGGAGTTGGCCTCCTGCAGGAGTTGTTTAGGTGTGGAAAACAGAACTCTTCCTGTGCTTCCATCATCAGACGACTGCAGCTCTCTGACCAAAACTTCCTGTATTGGTTTGATTTATATCTTGTCTTATTTCCCAATTGTACTGGTCTCTAAAGACCATTGATGAGACTTGTCCACGAAAAACAACATCTTTGATTTTTTTTTCCATTTTTAAAATATTCTGAGTTTCAGATTATCTTATCTGTCAGAAAGAGGTTTTGCAATAATTCAATTCAGTTTATTTATGTAGCGCCAATTCACAACACATGTCATCTCAAGGCTCTTTACAAAGCAAATTCAATCAAATGACACAGATTAGTTAAAAGTTTTCTATCTAAGGAAAACCAACTGATTGTATTGACTCATTAACTCAACACGATCCCTCACACCAAGCATGCATGTAGCGGCAGTGGAGAGGAACAACTCCCTTTTAACAGGAAGAAACCTCCAGCAATAAATAAACAGTATTACTGTTCTGTTTCATTGGAAAGCAGATTTGTTTGCCATTAGTATGAAAAAAACTTGTGTTTGGCAATGGTAGGTCCTTGTGGCAACAATTAGAGATACAACAAAATTGATCAAAGAAATGAGTCTTTACACACACAAGAGGACAAATGGGCTATTTCTGAGGTGAAGTCCTTTATTATAACAGAAAATAGACAGTATCCTGAAGTTTGATAAAAAAGATAACTCAGTGATCCGTTAACTTTTTTTTTTTAACTCAGGCAAAAGCTGAAAAGCTCTGATTAGAAATATAAAGTGAAAAACCACAGAATACAGGAAATGTCCTACACACTTAGGATATAATATATGCTGTACATCTTTTTTTTGTATGCTAAAAGTAAAATAGATCTTGACTGTGGTGGATATGACAGCACAATATAGTCACCCTTACTGATTATTAACTCATAAACTAGCTTTACCAAGGAAATCTTTGAGCTGCTGCCCAGTCCCGTAGTGACCTGTCTATGCAGGTGAAGTGAGCTGCAGGTACAGTGTCTGTTGTGAGTTTAGAGGGCATGTCAACCGGACCTGTAAGGTGTGTGTTAGTGTATGAGTCAATGATACTGCTGCCTGCTGAACAGCTCTGAAGTGTTCATATATTTCGGCTTCAAAAACCTGCCAAATTGACGTGTTTTCCCCACAGTTGAATCTTAATTTTTACAAACCAATTTCCATCCATCCATCCATCCATCCATCCATCCATCCATCCATCCATCCATCCATCCATCCATCCATCCATCCATTTTC
>JAUZNJ010040616.1:0-10306 GCA_034780135.1 Jordanella pulchra | reverse complement strand
AGAAGCCTAATGTAACAATGCTACAGTGAATGTGGGCTGTAATCAAAGGTAAAGGCGGTCTAACTAGTTAGAGAGTGGGACCATTTTTTGGTGCCGACTTTTTTTTTGGCCTGGCCTTTTTCCATGCAGCCAATGGGCTCCCTGCCAAACTCCACTACTTCATAAACTTCAGCCAGCTCTTTTGTTTTCTGTCTTTCATTATCTGGCAAACTTTTTAATCCATGTGTGCTTGACCTCAGCAACCATGATGAGGATAGTCAGGCACATCTGAATTGATTAGTAGTCCGTACTTCTCAGTTACCAGTGGGGTACCACAGGGTTCAGTCACTATATAGCGACATGGCAGTCGTTACATGCTCTTTCAAGGTTTCCTTAGAAACCTTTTTGGCAAATTTGAAAAATAAACTGAGCATAAGTGTGTTGCTTGACACTAAGATCACATGTGAACTATGTAACTGAATTATAATCTGTCTTTTTGATCTGATAATTTTTAATCACTCTTTGGGATGATTCCTGTTATTATATTGGCACTATATAAAGTGAACTGATTTCAAACTAAAAGTTTGAATTTCATCATTCAATGATTCAGATGGGCTGATTTAGAACGTATTCTCTCAAACAATCTCTCAAACTCATCTGTAATATTATACTTGCCTGTAAAGTTGAATTTTAACATTCTGGGAAAAAATTATAACTCATTATAACTTTATAAGTTATAATTAGCACCCTGGGTCTGTAAGTCTTTTAATAAGATATCATGATTTATTTTCCTGAGGTTATAAGAAAATGTTGTTTTCTATTGAGCTTTGCTGCAGTTTAAAGCCTTAAGTCTTTAATGGGCCGATCTGGTTTTCTTTGTTATATTTCTTGTCACACGATGGAGCCAGAGGATCAGTTTTATGTATGAACAGGATCTGGCTTGCTCACATGCCGCCCTCTGAGCTGACCTTTGTCACACTGCCAGGAATGAACTATGGGAACTTTCACTTTTAGCACCAAAAAAGTCGTTTTTTTCCATTAGAAAATGAACATGGTCTAATTTTCCGGCCTCTAAACAGAAGGAAATCCTTTTCCGCTATCTATGTTAAAAAAGTAGAGATTAGGTTAATTCTGCATGCAGGACTCAGTTATCGGCACACAATATAATATTTATCCCTGATGGATTTGGTTTAGTCTAGATTTTTTGTTTGCTTCATCTTTGCAGGTTTTAAGCAGCTCTAATTTTCTTCTGCTCCTCATCCTTGCAGAGAAACGACCGACTCTCACTCTGATGTTAAGACAAAACGAACAGTTCCAATGTCACGTTGAGCTCTTAAAAATTACCCTCTTTAATTAACAAATAAACCTCCTAAAAGTTTTGCTGTTTGCCTGCAATGTTTTTGCTTTCTTGCTTAATTTTTTTGGTTTTGGTTGAGTGCAGCCTGAGAACAGTATTGAGTACTAGTCATGCTGCTAGTTAAGGAGCTACAGGAGTGTGTGTGTGAGGGTGTACTGCATGTGTGTAATTTAGTGGGAGATTTGATCATTTCACACGGAGACGTACAGCTGTGTTGGAGCTTTGTCTACAGTAATATGTGTGCTGCTGTGGTGAATGACGGACATGGCCATAAAACAAAGCTCTGGATTTACTGTCTATGTTCCAACCATTACTTATAGTCATGAGATATGTAGCATAATGATACTAAATCCTAGTAGAGACAAGGTGAAGTCACTGATCAGCAGATGCTCTATTTACCTTTTGATCAGTATAACCCCCTCTAGAGTCATTTTTTTCTTCTTTAGAGACCCTTGAGAGGACCAAGAACTTGCTGGAAGTAACGTACATTCCATCTGATCAGGAAATACTTTTGGTTTACCTATTTATTTTAGAAAAAAATAATATATAATTAAAGCAAGATTTAAACATATACAATATTCAAACACTTAAAGTAGTTCACAGAAGTATAAAATCATATTAACGTGTTCCTTCCCCTGCAACATTGTTCCCCATTAGTCCTATAAGGAGCTGCAGGGTGAAAAGAGATGTCTGGGTTTCCCTCCTGAACCTGCTACTGCCACGACACATCCTTCAACAAGTGGAAGACAAAGGATGGATAGATGTTAGATACTAGAGTCGTTCACCAAATGTGTAACCCTCTTCAAGCTGCAGGTATATTCTGCTTCATCTTAGCTGTTGTTATAGCTTCCACAAAACATTTTTTTTATTTAATTTTAGTCCAAATTAGGGTTTTTTTATGTTGCTTTGACTGATGTTTGGTTCAAACATTCACATCTCAGTCCACTACAGGATAAAGAAATCAGTTAAGTTTATATTTACAACTTTTAGTCACTTAAATTGATGATTATTGGTCCCTGTTGGGCTTTTTATTTAAAAACACTTTGGTAGAGATATTTTCATTTTTATATATTTCACAGTGTTTCTGGCAAGTTATTTTTTTTTTGTAGTTGTTTTTTTTTTTTTTGATAAAAATTGCAGATTTGTAGAAATGATTATGCTTCCTCGATGGATGTATAAAGCCTGAGGGACATGGGGCCACAGCAAAGTTCAATGTTGATGTTTTATCAGCAGGATCGAAGTGTTTTTTTCCCTCCTTTTATTTTCTAAAAAAAAAAAAAGCTTAACAACATTTCGGCATAATACACTCCATCTAATTAATGTTGTCCCTGTGCTCTTTATTACTCGCTGACTGAATTCTAACATGATTTACTCCATAATAACTCAGATAAAAAGGCTCCACTCTCGATGTTCCGGCATTTTCTTTTGTGGATACCTTCTTTCTTTCTTTCGGAAATGACATATAAGACAGCCTAAATTTGATTCATTGATTTATTTTACAAGCCTTTAACTTTTATTAGATTTCACTTTATTAAATAACTTATACATTTTCTATCACACCTGTGTAATGTTAAATGTTTAACTATTATGGACCCACATTACACTATGACTTGTAGTCTGTTCTATGTTTTTTTATCTGTATAAATATATATTTACAAAAATAGGTTAGATAAGATGGACACAACAAAAAAATATAGGGTTTTCCCACTTGATTGTTGGTTTTGGTAAAGGAGGCAACATATTCAACTTAAAAAAAAAAAAAAAAAAAAACTTTTCCAGATTTAGATCAGATACAGTGTGCAAAATAATTTCTTTTTTTTTATTTAAGGCAACATCTCAAACAAAATCAAAGGATGATGTAAGGAAGAGATCTGTCGACCCCCACAAGTCTGGTTTACATACCTGGAGGTGTCACATTAATGTGTTAAAAAACACATAAGAATAAATAAATAACATATGAATCTACAACCTTCATAGGAGAGATTGATTTATTTATTCATTGACATATTGATCGATAAGTTTAGCTTTCCCTAAAGACAGGTTTATTTTAATTATACATCATGAAAATATTGCAAGGCATACAACCCTGGGTCTTTATAAATGTAGGATGTTACACAGTCTGTTAATGTCTCTTTTATCTGTTAACGGATGCCATGAGAAAACCAACAGCTCTGCATGACCGACCTCTAATATGTGTATTATATACTGATCTTCCTTTCAAGCTTAATGAAAAGAACTTATTGCCAATTTAAACTTAAATGCTCAAGTGTTGCAACCGAGCCTTTGAAATTAGCACCAGTTAACAGACCTTGAGGGAAGTAAGTCACCATCTCTGCATTAGTGATTGGTGCGATAAAAAAAGGAAACTAATCCAATAAATGCAAGCAGACCTTTAGCAGATGCTCACAGGAGAGACGCAAACTCATAATGAGATTGCGACTGCTCTGCAGAGCAATATAACTGTTAGTATTGTGTTCTGGTTTCGGCTCTTTACAGAGTAAATGAAACCTTATTATTTAACCGAGCCTGCACACAGAGGGCCACATTGTTTCTCATAATTCCCCTGAAATGGACTGTGACAGTGCATGCAATTCTCACCTGACTCCACTCGGATGGAAAATGGAGGTTTTAAAACATGCTGTTGTTATTCTGTGAAGTTAATCTGTTTCAAATAGGAGCTCGGAAGTTGGAAGAAGACATCAAGGGCATTCCAAGAGGGCAGCTGTTCTTCTGAGGCCGTGAACTGTTTCTTATTTTGAATACATTTATTTTAAACAGCAGGACAAATGTTATCCTGTGTAGAGTGTGTAAGGTTTGCTGACACTTTTAAAGGAGACAGAAGAAACTCAGATCCTTAAACTCTGGTGTCGCCGGGTTGTGTGTGGTGTTGACGTGGCGTCAGTGACGGTAAAGTTTCATGCTCTCTCACAATCTCTCCTCCCTCGTTGTTTTTCTTGGATCTCCTCCTTTCTCTCCTCCCTTCTTCAACCTTTGTTTTCAAAGTAGATTCCTCCTAAATTCCAGCTGTGGTGTTTCTGCAGTGTGTGCGTGTTGTGATAACTACTGGGCCCATTTCCTGTGTGATGTTCAGCCAATTCCTCCCAGCACTCCCTCCCTGAACTACTTTGGGCTCCACGCTTACAGATTCAATCTGAAAAGGCTCAGAAAAAGACCATAAAACTTTAGCTATGCATAGGATGAGCCAGACCAAACACTTTGCGAACACAGAGGGATTGTGGGTGCAAAGTTTCCTGAGGTTTTCAAGGGAGTGAACTTAACCTCTGAGCTCTGATCAGAGAAAGACTGATGCAATCTAAAGCAAATCTGACCAAAAGGTTTTACTGCTGATGGAATAGCACCTGATGATTTGCCTCTCTGCAAACACCAGAGGTTTGCACTTATGGGTGTATTTTATAACCCTGTTAAAGTTTTTTGGGGGGTGGTGGAGGGGTGGGAGGATATGTTCACTTTACGAGGAAGTAAAACTGATGGCTAACAGAAGCTTTGCACTTCATAAAAGTGGAATAAAATGAACTAAATTCGTCTTAGAACTGAAACAAATGTTAACATGTCACCTTACATCATTAAAAAGCCTTATTGTAAGCTGTAACCATCCACCTGAGCAGTGTCCACCTAGCTCTTATATAGCCCCCAATTTTAGGGAAGTTTATATTAACTATTTTGTGGAACCTCTTTTTTGTCAATTGGCAGATGACTAAACGTTTCCTTTGTTTCTTTGAAGAAAAAATGACACAAAAAATCTTTTTAGTATTTTTTTTTTTATATTTTGTTGATTCCATTTATTTATAAAAGATTTCTAACGTATTTGGTCCAGCTTTGCTGCCCTACATCGACATTTTGTGCCTCCTTTAACTCATGTAAACTTTTCCAGATCTTCTACTGACAGAAAGCCAAACATTTTGTGCCAGGAAAGGTATATCTTGTTAATCTTTTTACAATAAAAAAATTCTAACAGGTAAAACAATATGTGGAAGCATCTAGTAACAACAAAAGAGAGATACTGAGGATGTTTTTCAAATATACACTTTATTTTCTAAGAAAATTGTAATTCATCACCATCATACAACAGTGTCCACATCTCAACAGCAATTTCTACTATTGCTCTGACTGTTGTTCTAATAAATATACCAGCTATTAGTGTAAATGATCTGACTTTTATTTTAGTATATTGAGGTGTTTGCAAGAATAAAAAAGAAAATATGTTTTAGTAAAAACGTATTTTTTTGTAGAACATAGATACTGTTTCTATGGAAAACTAAAAAATTTAGTTTTGCAACTGCATGCAGGTTTAAGTGAGGATGAAGTGATTGGAAGGAGGATGGGTGACCGCCTCAAAAAAAAGGAACTTTCTAATGCTTGAGTATAAACTAAGATCTGAACAGAATGAAACAGTAATTAGATTCAATGTAGTTTGAATTAGTTTATTTATATAACTCTAATTCAGAACACTTGTTGACTCAAAGCACGTTTTTCAAATCAATGAAATCATACAGACAGATTCCAAGTCCGTTCAGTCCAATTAATCCTAATTATAAAACAATGCAGTCACATTTAGTTTATAATTTAAGTTGGTTAAAAAAGTTTTCTATCAAATAGTTTTCTATCTGAAAGGTTTACTGTTTAATATTTTACAAGGTATTGTATATTTTCGTATTTTACTTTGCTGCTAAAGTAAGAAAAAAGATTTTTGCTCGGATGTTGAAACAGGAACACAACAGAAAGAAAAGTCAAATTGGACCACTTTTTTATTTTAGAACAGTCATGTGTGAATATTTTACAGTCTGTTTAGTTGTTTTGATGCTTATGGATGCAGTTTTTTCCTTCTACGTTTTATTGTTCTGATGTTGGATGAACATTCCTCAATACATTCATGAAGTCATGTGCTGTTTATGAGAGAGGCCATAAAAACATCAGAAGATGTCTGCACGAAACCGACAGACAGCCCAAGGATGTTTCTGAAGGCCAGCTATGCTGCACAATAGTTAAGAAGTTGATGTTTTCAGCTGTCACTTCTGACATAAATTATACCCCTCTGTTAAATCTACCATTTAAAGCTTGTGACTTCTTCTCTAAGTCCATATCCATTATAGACAAATCCTGACGTGTTCTGAGTACTAAACCAGAAAGCTGACAGGCCTTAGTTGGGATATCTTTCAACATTTGTAGGTCATGTCAGAAGGGAAAAGTAACTTAACCTTGACCTGCAGAACACATTAAGAAAAATAAGGAAATAACAAGACACGAGGAGCAGACAGATGTAATGAAGATGGAGGATGCAGCAACCAAACAAAGCCCACCTCCTCGCAAAGGGCTGGAGAAACCCTTTGAACAACAACTCTGCCATCGACACATACAATCCACTGAAAGCGAAAACAAGGCCATTTATCTGTGAAGTCATGCCAGGAATTCACAGAATGAACATGTGAAAAATGAGACTTGCTCTGATTTTTGTGTAAACAATGCATTATTATGTTGCCATGGTTTCTCGCTAGTTTGGAGTTGAAGTGTTAGAGTTCAAATAGGAAAGGCATTTTTTTTTTATCATGCTAATCGACCGTGTATGGCAGTTATTAAAGAAAGGCTTGTTAGATAATTTTTTTTGCCAAATAATTAAAGTGGTAACAGGAGCCTATAATCCATGGAAGGAACACATGCTGGTGAAATTATCCTTGGCCTCTGACTGTTTGAGACTAATGTGAAACAGGTAATGTCCCTGTAATGCTTTTATCTCTTGCATTCTTACTTTTTTGTGATTTAAATCTTTGGCCTCCCTGCAAAACTATACATTGGTTTGAACCAGGATACAATATTGTATACATTTTTCAGTGAAGTTTCACCATTAGACTACATCATCCCTTCTTATTATCTAATGTCTCCAACCAGGCAGAGACATGAGGATAGGGAGCTGTTCTCATTGGGATATTTACACCCTTTGACCTTTATTTTTTTATCAGTGACCAACATTTCGTTTCAAATTTTGTTTAATATAAATTAGGAAATTATAAGGCAGAATGAAATGCTATATTGTTTAACAAAACGTTTCCATGTATTAATCTCAGTAGTGTGGCATGAACCTCCACCCTAGTCTTAAGTCTTCTGAAGCTTCTTACAGGTTTACTTTCCTTTCTGGCTTTATTTAACTCCATCCTTTTTCACATATTTGACCAACCTTATTGTCCTTGATAAAGGAAAGCATTTTCATCAGAATGTTTTACAGTGGGAAAAGTATTTTAATAGTGATATACACTGTTATTTTATATTTTCTAACTGCAAAAGCTTGCTTCATACAGTACCACTCGCCTCAGGGACAGATTTTTGAAGGTGCAGAACTACTGGACTTGTCGTGTCAGCATAATTTTCCATCTGAGCTGTGGATCTCTGCAGCAATTCCACAGTCACTGTGGGACTCTTTGCTTCATCTCTTTGTGGTGGGCAACTATGTTTAGGTAAGTTTGCAGTTGAGCTATTTACGTTCCATTTAGAACAATGGTGCTCTATAAGATGTTAAATGTTTGAAATCATCAATCTATGAGTTAACCGTAGAGCTTCTTCACCTTATCCTGACCTGTCTGCCGCATTCCTTGGTCTAAGTGAGATAAATATGTCATGTTCTGTGGCAAACCCCTTAAGCCTTTAAAAATGAGGATTTACGCTAAGATCTAGCAAAATCTACTTATTGTGGCCTTTTGAAGTCAGTGATTCTTACAGGAATTTATTTAGGGGTAACAGAGTAAAGTGGATTCATGTAAAGTTGACAATTCATTCAGAAGTTGGTGTGGAGCAATCTGTTGGCATAACTTATTGCTGCACTGGAAATAAGAAATAAACACTCTTCATTGCTTATTTGGCAGCAGTTTCTATCATATTTTTTGTGAAAGTGACTTTTGAAACCCATCCATCCATCCATTTTCTTTACACCCTTGTCCCTAATGGGGTTGGGAGTGTTGCTTGTGCCTATCTCCAGCGGCGTTTCAGGCGAGAGGCGGGGTACACCCTGGACAGGTCTCCGGTCTGTCACAGGACTTTTGAAACCACCTCAGTAAAATAACTTTTCTTTCAGAAAGATCATGATTAAATATTATGAATTTAAAAAGGAGGCTGTACGGTGCAGCAGTGGTTAGCGCTCTTGCCTTGCAGCAAGAAGGTTCTGGGTTTGGTCCCGGCCTGGGGTCTTTCTGCATGGAGTTTACATGTTCTCCCCGTGCATGCGTGGGTTCTCTCTGGGTACCTTGGCTTCCTCTCACAGTCCAAAAACATGACTGTTAGTTTAATTTTCTTCTCTCAATTGTCCCTAAGTGTGAGTGTGTGCGTGCATGGTTGTGCGTCTTTGTATGTCTATGTGTTGCCCCTGCGACAGACTGGTGTCCTGTCCTGGGTGTACCCCGCCTTACGCCCATAGTCTGCCGGAGATAGGCTCCGGCCCAACCGCGAGTGGGAGAAGATGGATGGAATTTAAAAAGGTGTTTTTAATCCTTTATTCAGTGACATTCTAACAAGAATATTTATTTCATTGCACAACTCTGTTAGTTTTTTTTTCTTGTAAAAGAACAAAATGTGTTAATTGTGTGAGCCTGCCAGTTTTGTTAACACTATAAAGAAACCCGCTGATGTTTATTTTTTTGGTAAAAAAATGGCTAAAAAAAAGTAAAGATTCTATCTTTAAGATTGAAGATATTATGAGACCATCTGAGCTTTGATGGTTTATTTAAACGGGTTTAAGCTTAAATAAAACAAAAGAGTATTAAGAAAGATATGGGGGGTTATGGTTAGGGGCCCGTGAGGAGTAAAAGCAAGGTACCCTGTGACCATACGTTAGGTTACAGAGGTAGGTGATATATAATTGGAGTTGGCACAAAGAATGATAAGGGGATTTAGGGTCTTAGGGTTATATATATCTCATATGATATATATCATTCTATGATATATATATATATCATAGAATAACGAGCTCTTTCAAGTGCCCAGTTGGAGTCCTGCCTTAGTTTCATTGATAGTCTGTGGAGGGACCAAAGCTGTGTATGCAGTCTGCATGATGTGATGGTTTTGCTTTCTTCCTCCTAGTTTACCTTAAAGGCCTTCTTCACAGTACTCTTTCCCAACACTGTTATACATGTAGTATTTTTCTACAATTCACAGAACCTTTCAATACTGAGTAAAACGTACATGCATTGGGTCTGATTTGCAGAAAGTTCACTTAAATAAAAAGGTAAACTTTAACAAGTAAAGGAAAACCAGAGAACCACAGTGTGTGTTTAAAAGCAGCAGACCTTATCCATGCAAAGAGCTCTCTGGGGTAAGGTAAGTTTAAGCCATGTTTAATTGTGCAGATCTGCTTGCTGAGTTAGCTTCTGCTTCTATCACTGCTGTCACTGTTAGTGCTGTTGCTGCTGTTTGGGTTTGTGGGAAAGGGCTGCAGTCTGATGCGAGAAGCGTCTGGTTGCGGTTGTCCCTTTGTTTACTGTTGTTTAGTCTCCCATATTTATATATCCACTGCTGCTTGCTTCAGTTGATTATACCATGGATGTTATAGGGATAATTGCAGTAATGACTATTTGGCTTTTGAAAGAATTCAGGATTTCTCTTTTCCTCCTCTCCTTTTTAAAAAGAAATTGCTTTAAAACTCCATTAATTCCAGCTGCAGCAAATCATTTTGCATTTATTTCCTTTCATACATGCTTCCCCCTTCGGGCATGTAGTCACACACTGACACTGTCTATCCAAAAGAGAAAAAGTCACCATCAAAAGAAAAAATGTTAACAAAAAAAAAGGTCACGCTTGAATATTTCGTTGAACCGACTTTAGCTTTGACTACAGCACACATTTGCTGTAGTGCTTTTTCAACAAGCTTCTGCAATGTCACCAGATTTATTACCACCACCCAGTTAACCTAACAGTCATGTTTTTGGACTGTGGGACGAGTACCGGAGAGAATCCACACATGAACGGGCA
>JAUZNJ010040615.1:0-34339 GCA_034780135.1 Jordanella pulchra | reverse complement strand
CAGCTGGAGATAGGCACCAGCAACACTCCCGACCCCATTAGGGACAAGGGTGTAAAGAAAATGGATGGATGGATGAAGTTACACCTTTTGAATGCAATTACTGAAATAAATCAAGTTTTTCAAAATATTGTAATTTACTGGCTTTTACCTGTATAACTGAATTGTGATTATGGGAAGACAAAAAGGAAACTTTTGAATATGGTGTCGGTAGCTTATCTTTATTGTCCAATGGCTGGATCCAGCCATTCAGAGTGCTTGGGTTTTTTTCTAACAATGCTTGCGTTAGGACGGATTAAGGCTGGACAATGTGGCCCGTATATCATAATATATTTCTCAATTCTGTCAGTGTAATATGATTCCATTATAAATGTAAACAACATGAAGGAAACAGAAAAACAACGAGGAATGACCGCAAAAGATGACTGTGCAAACTTATAAAAAAATGTTTTAGCCACATTTATGAAGCTATTGCATATTAGCACTTTAGAAATAATAGTAAAAGAAAACCTTGGAGCTACAAGCTAAACAGAATAAATGAAGATTTAACCAGGTGCTTATCTCTACCTCCTCATATTTCAGTGCAAGTGTTCTTGTTTTCCTCAGTTTCTCTGTTAGTGCCTAGTTTTTGTTTTTTTACTGTTTGTCATACGTTTCAAAGACAAAAACACCTAAGCCTGAACATATAGGTTCAATAATCTCTACAATAATAAAAAAACTAATATTTATCTCTGAAAGTGCAATCTACAGTCCCCTGTCAGTTCTGAAACATCTAACCTGATAAATCCTTATTGAAGGGCAGAGCTTTACAGTTTTTTTCTTTTTTTAATTCGTCCTGTTAAGATTTCTCTCCCTTTCTCATTCATGCCACAATGACTGTGTTAAAACATCATATCACCACTATAGAAAACAATTATATTGCGATATATTAATACTAATTGATTGTCCAGGCCTACGAGAAACAGATATTTCTTGCTTTTATATTCAAAAATAATTACATTTTAATATGATCGGTTTCAGCCATTTTAGAGATCCTGAATCCCAACACAAGAAAATCCAAGTATCAGCAGCATTTTGCTCTCCTGATATAAAAGCCTGCCAACAGACAAACCAGTTCCTGAATGGTCATTTGGTGCACTCAGCTGTCAGAGCCTCGATAGTCCTAACAAAAAAAAAAATAAAAAAAAAAATCTAGCAGCAGTACCTGAGGGTACCGGAGCACTTTTCATTTCTAAAAAGCTCCTTTGTTTAACCTGACGTCTTTATGTACAGTTTGCCTGTTCTCCCCTTGTAATCTACATGTGAGCCAAACCAGATGACAGGAGGGAGTTTATTGGTGCATGGAAGGTGTGTCTCTGTGTTGAACTATGAAGGACAGGTTACCTGTCCACGGTGCGCATCACCCAACATCCAACATTATCCCTATTTCAACAACCCTGCAAACATAAGCAAGTATAGACGACGGATGGACATAATTGGACATTAAAGTATCAAAACTAAATTTCCAATCTGATGCTGGTAGTGATGAAACTGGGCTTTGAAATCAAATTTCATCATATATTTCTTATTTATTTAATAGTTGGGCCTGGCTAAAGACTTTCTTTGAGCAATTTAGAAAAATGATTATAAAAAAAAACACATTGTTCTTTCTCTTATTTTTAATCTCTCTTACATTTTTCAATATTCTAAAAACACTCCCACTAACTGAGTACTCAATACATCACCTAATGGTTTGTGCAATATTAACAAGGGTAAGAACAGAAACTAGAGTTTGTTAAATCATTGTCCTCCTCTATGGGTCCGAAACCGAAAGATCCAGGAAAAAACAAAACAAAAAAAGAAACCGACACAGTTGGACTTTCTGCTGATTCTTTCTGCTGATTTTTGATGCACTGAAGTTGAAAGCGGAAAGCAAAAAAGCAAACTTTTGAATGTCTGAGTTATGTTTTGCTTTTTTTTTTAGCTAGATTCAACCATCTATTTCTTCCTACTCTTGTCAGTTCCTCTCACTTCCCATGTAACCAAGGACACCACAGCTCACAGCCTGCAGCTGTTCAGAGTCTGTGGAGCAGAAATAACAGTTTAAAACCACTAACTTTCACAAAGAGTGGACAACACCCTGCTGCACTGGTGAGCACGGAGCAACAGCCCAAACCCAGATCACAGGGTGAGTTTGGGATTTAGAGAGAAAAACTACCAGTCTTTACGTCACCGTAGGTGACTGGGATCTTATGGGATTCTCTGGCAGTGGTTGTGTTTATGAATGGAAACCACCTTCAAGCTAAAAGACAAGTTGTTTGTTGCCTTACGACTTACCGATGGACACTAGCCGGCGTGTGAGCTCAATAGCTCGAGGAATGTCACCCATTTGGTAAACAGAGTAGCTCAGGTAGTCCAGGATTTCGGCTTTGGGGATCACGGCTTCCTCTCCGTCATCCAGCTGCTTCAGAGCCTGCTGAAACCACAGAACGGCGTGGTAATAGTCGGCGTCGTTGTAGGCTGTCTTTCCCATGTCGAAGCAATCGTCCACAGTGAGGACGGCGTTAGAGTGAACACCTGAGAGGGAATACAAGGAGACCTATTGAAAATCCTGAAAATCATGAAATATTTACCACAAAGATATTTAAAAAAAATAGATTTTTCTTTAAAAAGAAATCTTTGTGTCTTTTTTTTTACTTTAGAGAAATGGACAGAATTGAAAAATCCCACTCTCTATTTCTTTTAAATCTTGGGATGTTTCCTCTGCCCAGCTGCAAAACAGTACAAATCAGAGAAAAGCTGGAGTTGAACCCACAACCTTTTGTTTGAAAATCAACTGCTCTGCATAGTCAATCCAAATGTGCTCACACATCGGTGGAGTCAGGGAGAGCTGCAAAGTCTAAAGCAGGGTTACATTTAAAAAACTAATATTATAAATATATCTTTCAAATATCAAACAACAATCCATTGATTGCTTAGAAAATCAAATAAAGGTTACAGTTCTGTAAATGCAGGTACATCTATTATTGATAAAATAAGAAACATAGCTTTAAAAGAAAACTGCATCCTCAGTTTGTTATAATTGGTACAAAGGACACAGCAAACATACAAAATAAGAATTTAGATCAGACAGAGTGCAAACATCTGGCCTGAATGCCAAATACTAGTTGTGATAAAAAACAAGGTGGTGGCAGTTTCATGCTGTGGGGATCAAAGATAAACAGATAAATAAAGGGGAATCCTAAAAGAAATTAGAGAAGCACTGATTCGTTTTTTCCAATCTAATCCAATATGGATACCTGGGCTGAGTGTATCGACTGATATCCGATAACGATCCAAGTTAACCGTTGACTAAAGAACCATATATCTTGCTATGTGAGGAAAGGCTTTAGCCTTGGCATAAAGATTTTTAAAATAAAGGTTTCAAATAACACAGATATTAATGTACTTTATATAATTTCGTAACAAAAAACAGCAAAAAGAAAGAAATAAGAGTTCCATGTAAAATGCAATGGAATGAATCTCTGATATCAAATCATTAATATCAGCTAATTAGCTGATATCGAAGCAGATATCCGTGTATTGGAAGTTAAAGTTACTTTAACAATCAATTCAAACTCAGTAAGAGTCACTTTAAGTAGACTGAGGAGATTAAGAAAGTGAAAATCCCACAAATCAATCATTCTGCATCTGTTTGGCTTATAAATACACACATATGTATCTTTTTACCCAACTCTCTGCTTACCTGGCAACTTTCCTTTGGAGAACGCTTCTGAATCTAGTTGATATGTGTCCTGAAGACGCATCAATGCCTTTGCAGCACCTGTCTCATCCTCAGAACCAGGGAAGAACTGCCTATGTACGGAGATGTTGCTGATGAAGCCTGTGAAAACAGCGTGGCTCTCTTAAATGATAACAGGACAACAAACAAGGGATCTACTGCATAAAATAAACAAATACTGAATAGAACCTGGTTGGTTGTTGAGACAGTTTTTTTCTTGAAGTAGAAATTAGACATTACAAATGATTTTATCCGTATAGGCAACATAATGAAAACAATTCTTTACATTCTTTACGGATGATTTTTAAGCATTAGTGGCCTTTATTGATGTTATTTCTGACAACATCTTTTCCTTGTATCCATCTGGTAGCCCAGGATTTATAGATTAAACATGTGATGGAAGAAGAATGCGACTGGCTGTCAGTGCTGCTTAAACTTTCCCAGTTGGCTTTTGTTACTCTGCAGTTTTATCTGTGCAGCAGTAATTTACAGAGCTCTACATGAACCTAAGGGAATATTTACGTGTAACGGTTGAGAGACCCTTTTACCTGCTCCTACAGAACACAAGCAGTATGTGGTTAGAGTCAGCAACTAACTTATCTACAACTTTTTTTTTTCCTTCATAAAGCTGGTAGTAATAGCATAGATGGTAATGTGCATCATTACTTCAACGGTGCATCTAAATAAGAAAGAGTACGAGACAAAAAATGCCATGTTTAGATTAATTACACACAGTGATACTTTTCAAGCATTATTTTTTGTCTAACTTTTACGCAAAGGATCACAGCTAACAAAAACGTTGAATAACAGCAGGACAAAATATCAATGTTATGATTTTCATAATCAATAACAGCTGCGGCCTTTGAAGTTATCAGGAAGTCTGCTGGTGTGACGGTTGTCCGTTCACAGAACACTGCATCTATACAAATCCACAGCGAGTTAAGTGGAAGACAAAGTGTGGTGGAAAACAGGGCATGAGCAGCAGGAAGAACCAGAGCCTTGAGAGGATTGAAGCACAAACTGAGTTTAGTAGTGATTCACAACACATGAGGTGTAGCTGGAGTCAGTACAGTCAGGCACTGAGATGTTTCTAGAATATGGGCCAAAACGATCACATTCTTCATCTTTAGATGGTTGATAGAAGATAGGTGTCACCCCTGGGCTAAAGAAAACAAGTCCCAGACAGTTGCTAAGCAATCAAAGGTTTTTTTTAGATGCAGGTAGATTGTTTGATTGCATTTGTAGTAGCAGTGACATTTCAAGGCTTTTTGCTCTAATGGCCACGTCAACAGATTTCTTTTTTCTGTTGGTTCCTTGCAGGCTCTGTTTAGTGTCTCACACAGATAACAGCCTTTGCCTAAACACGCACACCCAAAGAGAGAACACAGCCAAAATATGCTCAGATGAGGAACAGCTGCAGTCAAAGCTGGAAAGGAACCCTTAAGCAAAAGCTGAAGAGCCAACGCTCTGATCGCCCTGCTTACACCCCTCCTGGTTTTCTGGCTTTTTAGTTCCACACTTTCTATCTACCAGGAAATATTAAAGCAAGAAAAGCCGCTTTCCACGTGAAATGAAATAAATCAAAATGTTGAAAATTGAACAAGGTTTGTCTATAAAATCATTTAAATTCAATAAAAGAAATAAGATCAAGTCTAACTAACTACAGGAGAATACTTGGTGTAGTTGTTAACTGTGTCACATAGAGACAGACTCATTTTCCAGGAGCGAACATGTTTCCTTACCATCCGAAGGATTCTGAAGCACCAGGGTCTCCAGCTCAGACCACTCTGTGTTCAGCCTTTTCATTAGTTTGTAGGCGTTGACTGGATGGGCCAGGTAGCCCTCAGGGTCCGACGTGGATACTCTTGTTAGAGCATCAAGTTTGCTCGCCCAGCTAAAAAGCAAAGATACAGTAATCACAATATTCCACAAAGATCCAATTAATTAAACAGATTAATTGGGTTAAACAGTGTTAATATGTGTAGAAAAAAGAAACGGTTGTTTTCGTAAAGAACCTATGATGCAGGTTTGTAGTAAATAAAACGACAAACCACATTTAATAAAATGAAGAAGGCAGAAATAAAGAATAAGTCCAAAGAAACTTTGTCCAAAGAACAGCCAAATAAAGTTAGAATCAAAAACAACCAACCAATGAAAATATTTAATATGTCATTTATTACATGTTTATACAGTATACATCATATGTTGATACACTCAACAGGATTTTCCTGTCCTCTTGTTTTGACCCATTGAGCACAATCAACTAAGTTGGGTTTTCTTGCCTCGTCAGGAGAGGAGTGGACGACTAACTGCTCTGCTTTAGAAAGATGCTCCACCTGAGGCGTGCATCTCTCTTCACTTATCTTTAGGTCAACATCAGTCCTTTGGTTGCCTCTCTGAATAAGGCTCTCCTTGCCTAACCTGTCACAGTTTAGGTTATTGGTTGATTATTTTCAGCATTTTGTTTCAGTCATTTTTATACAACAACAAGAGGATTTCAACCCTGCCATCCATGCTTGTTAATGTGGTGTTTTACAGTGATTTTATTTAAATACCCTACATCAATCTCAACTGTAATTATACTCAGATCAAATTTAATTACGAACAAATGAAAAAGCTTCTAAGGTAAATAGGTTGCATTGGATTCCCTGCAACAGTGTCAACATAAACAAAAGCAGAATCTCATATTATTGACCTTCCTTCCACTTTAAACTAAGGCTCATTGTTGGTCTACCTGAGAAGAACCCCATTAGAACGCGTTTAGGTTCTCTGGTTGTAACACAATAACAAAAACTGTTGAGGCTTTGCTAGTTTGAGCCCTTTAGCAAATACTGTAAAAAGAAAACAAGACACTTTTTCCTTAAAGCATAAAACCTCTTGTATACTAACTTCTGAACTACTAAGTTCAGAGTTTTTTTTTTTATTTTTTAAATCACAGCTTTTATGAGGTACCTTTTGACTGCTGCCAGCTTGGACTCCTCAGCTTTGATGTATTCCCTCAAAGACTGGACCAGCTCCTTCTCTGTGTAGAGTAGATCAGTCATCTGACCTACAGAGTCAAAGATATAGAAATATATTCATGGTCAGTCAGTGTATTTAAGTTACATCCTGGTGGAGCATTTAGGGAAAAGATTAGCTACATTATCTACTTTTAGATCTCTTTATCTTTTTTTTAACAATTTTTATATTTGGACAAATTGCTTTACTGAATTGTAAAATAAATCTTCATTTTGCTGCTGTGCAGCTGTGACAGTGTAGGACTATCAAACCACCAGTAAAAACTAATCCATAACCCTCTGAGGAGTGCAGTGCTTATATCAGAGAGGCATTCAAATATGAATAACTTAAGAGGGAAGAAAGAAGAAAAAAGGGAAAAAAGAAAGAATAAAAGAAGAGAAAGCAGAATACTAATTTAGAGAAGTGCAAATGCACAATGGATGTTATATTGTTTTACCTGACAGATAAACAAAATATATATAAACTGAAGTAAATGCAAATAGCAGCAGGGAAGTAAAACCATTTTTTTATTAGGAGTTTGATCATTCATTGTAAAATGACATCAAGACATGATATTTTTTTTTTATTAATGTATTAATAAAATATTTGCATCTTCATAAAGAAGAAACATCATTCCTTTTGGAACAGATGCTTTTCTTCAAACCTTTCCCTAATTATAATATTCCTAAAATAAAGTTATAAGAGTTTTAAGTGAAGGCATGAGCAAAAGCGGGGAAACAGGAAGAAATATTAAACAAACATACATGAAATAATGATCAGAATGGAAAAAGAAAGAAAAAAGGTCAATAAAACCTACCGATGGAGGTAAAGACTTCAGCGTGTGCTGACCAGCAGCAGAGAAAAACCCAGGAGATAAAAAACACAGAGTTCCTCATTTTTTCCCCTTCAGTAACCTTTAATAACAGAAACATATAACATCATATATATATATATATCATAACATACGTTAAAGTATCCTGATCAGGTTTCTATCAAAAAAATCAAGACTTAATGTTCATTTAAATCAACCCTTCAGAACTTTGTCGTATCCGGCGCTGCATTAAACACATGATGATCCGATTTAGAAGCTCCACCCCTAAAAAGGCGCAGTGAATTAAACCTGTCTATATGATATTAAGCTCTTTTAAGACTTTGCAATGTAAATGAAATGCCTGTGACTCTTGTTGTCCAGTGGGAGTTAAAGGGAATTAAATTGGTTGTTAAATCCAATTAAGAAAAAAAAATAAATTGCACAGGTTTGAAGTGATAACGGAACCTATTTTTTCTTCAATTTGTAAAAAAAAAGTTCTGTACTGCAAATATGTCGGCAAATGAAAGTACCATGTCTCATGCTGTATTTAGCTGATATAGAAATAATAAATAAAAGAGCAACAAAAAAAATATCTAAAGCTGAATGTAGGTCTGATAAAATAAAACCTCTTCTTCAGGACTTTCCTTTTGTTATGAATGAACTTGCAGTATTTCCAGTTATTTCAGTCATCAGTAAAGGTTATGTCTGCTTCTTAATAGAATCAACAGGAAACTTCAGATCAAAAATGTTTTTGATCTACGAGAGAGCTGAACGTTTTCTTATTCCATCGTTCACCTGGAGCATGTGCAGAAAGGGAAGACTGCCATCCAATGGCTGCTGCTGTTCGCTGTATAATTTAAAGCGTGCAATAAACTACAAACCACCATAAAAAGGCCCAACTTCATTCCAACTTTCACATCTGAAACGGCAACGAAAATCGACGCCAAGAAACTTCAACAAAGCCAAAAAAAAAAAAAGCTGAGTTTCAGTACAAACAGCTGTGAAAAATCTATTTTTTTTCAGTGAATTAGATGTTTTGAATTGTTTTATTTGGGGGCTTTAAGCAATACAATCAGTGTGAGCTCTTTGGAACAGAGAGACGCTCCCTTGGTGACGTTTCTTCATTTTCGTCTCACCACCATCCTCAGTAATGATGGCGGCTTCAACCACACAAACAAACACAAGCATGGCCACAGATACTTCTGTCTGCAACAATCCATGACCAAAGAGTTACAAAAAAAAAAAAAACTTTATTAAAAATCAGAAATAGGTTGATCATTGGTTCTAAAAAGTTCTCTGGTTAAAAAAAAGCAATTTACCTGCTAAGAAAACATAATGCAGCTGGAATGGTGGAAGTTAATAAAGGCAAAAGCTCAATGATTCTGCAACAGAGGCTAAGATTGTTTAACATGCAAGAACCCTATAATATACTTTGCAGTTAAAACACTTTCAGAAGGTCTGCAAATGTCAATGGGTCAAAAAATGCATTTTGAAGGAAGGAAATTAAAAAAAAAACAGCAAGGAAGTGAATAAAAAGGATCTTTTCTAGATTTGAATGAAGGTAGATGTAAACTCAAATTATGGTGGTGAAAGGAAAGAGTTTATTATCGCCGTTTATAGTTTTAATGTCTTTACGATTATAGTTATTACAATGGAATGTGCCACGGTGGGAGTGAACATGTCAGTGCTGCAAAGTATAAAAGATTTCAGAGAAGAAAAGGCCTAAAAACAAAAAGATCATCTTTTGTCAACAGTGAGTGTGATATATATTTATTAGGTATCCCGTTTCTGAAATACTCTAAGCTAATCTGACGGCTAAAACTTTATTTTTTTCATAGATATTTTGCAACAAGACAAAGAAAAAGTGCAGAATGTTCCTGATTAGGCTGGTACTGAAACCATTTGGGACTGTAGGTTCATTCTGATCGCATCTCAATAAACTAGAAAGTCTAAACAGTATAATCGGTAACAGAGATCACACTCAGTTTAATGTGTTTCTGTAATTACAGCTTACAGCTCATGAAACCACAAATTGTTGGGGAAAAAAAAATTATATAACACACAAAGAAAACCTACGATTTCAATACTGAAATTGCTTTACTATACATGAACTCAGCTCTTACTGTCACACAATATAGTTCAGACTTTAAAGAAATATAAAACTCTGATGTGTTTTACTGTTAATCAATATTAAATAAGGCTGACTGGTTTAATGAAATGCTCGTGGCCCAGATTATTATTACCACAGTCCTGAGCTGGAAAAGTAGTGACCAAATCCCCCCCAGTAATTTACAGCCAGAATGATTACTCAGCTCAAACAGAGTCTAGCCTGTTGCTGCACGCAGCAGCTCCATGTCGCATTCCTGAACCACAATCCTGCTTCAGGTATTTCTGGGCTCTAACTCTCGCCTGTTGTTTTGTGTAAAAGGTCCGTAATAGAAACAGGTAGCAGGGAGGACGTGATAGGCAGACATGCTTGGCTGTGTTACAAGCCAAACTTGGCCTCTATTTTTACCAATGAGTCACACAGTGTGAAAATATCTTTCCATGTTGCAAGCCTGCCTAGAGCTTAATGTTTGACACATGTTCCTTAAAGAACAAACCAAAAAAAGGTCAGAATATTGGATTTCTTAGGAAAACCCGCCTGGATCCATTGCACAAAGTAGTCATTTTGGATCAAAGCTTTTAACCTTTTTACAATGTGGGTTAACTCAGGGGACTGTGGCACAGCTCAGAGATCCTAAAGAAACGATGTTTACTCCAGAGGTAAACTCTCTAACATCTGTAGCCAAGGAAAGAAGAAGAACATGAGGGCTCTGTCCAACAGCTGGCTTCTCTTCACCGCAGGAGCAGCTGGGAATAACATTCCTCTTTTATTTAGTGTTTAGCAGATAAGGAATAAAACTCTGCCCCCCCCAAGAAAAAATGGTTTCCAGAGAAGTTGAAACAAAATTAAAGTCTTCTTAGGAAAATTAAAGATCAGCAGGAAACAATAATCATATGATAGGAGAGGAAGGGTGTCCTTTCAACGGTGACATAATTCAATTCTCTGTAATTTGGGAAATCAAAACTTTCTGTCACTACAGGCTTTCATGTTTAAATGGATCCAGCACAAAATGGAGGCTAATAAAGAAGAAGACCAGTGTTAACTAACATGCAGCTGATGGGGATACTTTAACTATCAGACTAAGTGAGTTGTTAGAGTGATGCTGAAGAGATGATCCAAATCTACTCTAGTTCTCCCAGAGACAAACGATGCTGCCAGCTATTAGCTCCCCTCCCTCTGTGGAAATGGAGAGAAAGAAAGAGCTACTGTTGATGCTAAACAACTTCTCTCCTGTCTGATGGTAATCGGTACACTAAGCTGGCATGAACTCTGCTTCTGTATACAGACTGACTTATAATGATGGGTGTACTTCAGGGTAGCAGGAAGAAAAGGTAACTGGATAATGGAGTAAACACGATCAGGCTTCCCTTCTAATGCCTAACATCTTTTAACTACAGAACGGTTTGACATTTAAACCTTTTTATGGCTCGATTCGACCTACAGGTAAAAAAATATATATATATATAATTTAAGGAAGATTCAATTCAAAAGATTCAATAAACTGTTACAGGATGTAAAAGAAGAAACAGCCAAAGACTGGTGTACACGTTTGACCATAAGTTCAATTAAATTTCTGTCGCAATTTAGGGAATTTAGCTAAATGTCTACTAAAACTGCAACAAAAGAAGCAACTTTCACTTCCATAAACCTCTTTTTGGGGTTTGTGAAACATCCCTTTTGTGCATTTTTTGTTTTAGTGGAGAAAAAGAGGAGTTTTTCCTGACTATCGGATACCATGAGCTCAGACATCTGAAACTTGTAGTCTGTTTATCTCATAACAGTTTATACAAAGGGGCAAAAAATCTGAAGCCGCAGACTAAAAACTAGCTACAATTCACATATTTGGTTTTAATTCACATATTAAAGCCCGAAACTGAACATGAGCAGAGAAATGTTGTCCTAAACACTCTCCGTTGCCATGGCAACACACTGAAAAGGATGCTGTAATGAATCCAGCTGGAAGGCACACCATGTTGTGCCTGATTTTTTTTTTTGTCCTTGTTTTTAATGGAAGCAGAACTTTGTTATGGTGATTTTATTCTGCCTATAAGCTGTATTTTTAAAGTCATCCTTCTTGGAGGCTGCATGTCATCCACCTTCCAGCCTAATCCCTGCTGACAGATTTATGTCATTTTTTTTACTTCTCGTTGCTTCCCTTTTATCTGTGCAGTGGTTGTCACAGCCAATTAATATCATCATTGCCTTAAAAAAAGAAAACAAGAAAAGAAACCAGGTCACTGTAAAGTATCTCTTATTTTACACTGAAACTGGCCTTGAAGTAACATTATAAGCTGCAGCCTGAACGCTTTTAATCCTCCACACTATCAAAAACAAGCTTTCTTTCTCTAGAAAAAACCTTTAACGGTTGGAATTCTGAAAGCTCTTATGATTTCCTAGATTTCTTTTTATTTGGTGAGATATTTTATTTATCTTAACTCATATAAAATGCATTAATTAGATTATCTAGCAATCATACTATGCTAAAAGCGTTTCAGCAGCTTTTACCGAGCTACATGATCTCCTCTACATCTTCCCACAAAGAGCAGCATTTAGTCTTTTTCCTTCCACTCAACTTCCCATCTTAGGCATTGATAGAAGCACTTTGTGCAAAGCAAAGATCTTATGATATCTCTTGCTTGTCAGCAGTGTTTCCTACTATTGTGTGAGTTAAAACATGGTCACAACATCACATATCCGCATTAAAAACCCTCTTTAAGTGATTCAACTCAGTTCTACTTTTTATATTTTTATAAAAAACTGATGTTGAGGTTTTAGGTTTTAGCCTTTCTGTGACCATAAGTGACTAAAAGGTTATTAGCACCAAATGAATGGAGCCATCAAAAGTGGTAATCAGAATCAGAATCAGACATACGTTAATAATCCCAGAGGGAAATTATGGAAATTATGTAACACATTCTAAGCTACAAATAACAAAATTAATTTCACACAATAAAAAAAATGTATACACGACTAATATATAGCATACATAATTATAGAAATTAATGGATCATATAGCTTTTTGACAGGAAATTTGTCCCATATAAGGCACCCTCACACTGTGTGTATGTGTGTCAGAGAAGGCCTGTTTGTTTGCACACAGCATCCTTCCTTCAATGATTGAAATGACCCCTTTTTCTCTAACACTTATCTGCAATTTTATAGAAATGTAGTTAAAAGAAAATCCAATAAAAGACTAAATGTTGTCAGAGATGCTTAATCTGAAGCATTCAGAGGGAGCAACAAAGTTTTGTTTCCAGAAACTGAAAAGGAAGTCTTGGAAAATAAAGACAGATGGACCCTGCTAAGCAGTTTAAACACAACAGTTATCAGTGGGATATTCCACAGAACCACTAGCATCGTTCTCTGCTCCTAAAACGCTCTGCATAGGTCTGATCACCTCTGCCAACATTGTAAGGTCGGGCTACACACACACTCACACTGGTCTTTGTTTTTTGACTGAAATTTCCCTAATACAAAGAGTCAACTATTTATGCCAACTAATATCTGACTAAATATTATATACAGGCAACTAATGGGACTAAAATTATGACTAGGGTCCCCAGACTTAAAATAAACTACAATGGGAAAGAAGTAGGAAATTATGTGACTGAATTTTTACCAAAGTAATTTACATTTCTGTAAAAAAAAACAAAAAAAAAAAAACAACACCCTACAGGCATGAGCGTTTTTAAAATATCAAACTTGACATTGGTTAGATACTGCATTTATTTTATCACAGCTTTCATTGTTAAATAAAAAAAAAACTAATGTAAATTTACTTGAGTTTTAAATCTGATTTGCTTAAAACAGGCAATATTCATTTAAAAAAAGGTTAAAATGTGTATTGTTTTTAATATACAAGTAGCTTTTTCAATTATCTTTTAGTAGCTAATTATTTTAGTTGCTTTTTTTATTTCAGGGTAAATAAAATTAACACTTTTAAAAACAAAAATACCAACTTTCAATTACAAAACATCTACATTGAACTAAGATTATATGGAAATTTCCTTTAATTTGGTGCAGAACCACAAGTTGCTCCTTGGTTCTGTGGTTCTCTTAATATATTTCACAGATGAACTACTGTCCTATTTGTTGCTTCACCCTTTTCTGTGACCCTGTGAAAACATGCAGGCCCTACCTTACCCCCCTAGTAAACATGATCTAGAACCGCCCCTGCTCATAAGTGCACCAACCCAGCAGTGATCCCGATCTCCCCCTCCTAGTGCCGACCCTGTAAAATTGACCCTGTAAATAACTGCTGTTAAGAAGTCTAACTGACATGTCACAAGAGACTGAGTGTGAACTACGTTTATTCGCGTGTTTTTCAAAGCAAAAAAAAAAAAAGTCCTCATCACCATCACTTTGCTCCAATGGACCCGGTGACGTCAGTCCCGGTCAGTCGCTTCTAGAAAAATCTTAATATTCTACTGTTTTGGTTCGGTTAGTCTCCCCTCCGTCTGCATTAGCTCACATTTCATATATAAATAATTTTTAAAAACTTTTATTTCACTTTAAAGCACACGTGTGTCAAACAATGCCCCCCGTGTGGTACACTATCCGAAAGTTCGCGCAAACTTTTAAAACTTTCCCCCCATCCGCAGCGAAACATCGTAACGCAACCGTTTAGCTCGGACTAGTTTCACGACGTGACACAAACGTCCAATGTAAACACATAACGTACTGCATAATAACCTGCTGAAATACACGTTTTTTGAACTGAAATGTTCAGAAACAACCCAAAACATCGCCTGTTGGATTCCCTTATAACAACCATCACAGCATGTTCAGGAGGCAGGACGAGATCAGTGATGTAAAGAGAAGCTCGTACGGCAGAGAATAAGATTATAATGTCGGCTTACCTTTAGTAAACCTCTGGCGTATTAAAAAGGAAACTGTCACCCTTTATTGCGTGAATGAAAATTAACCTTGTGGACCCGTGGAAGTGAAGAGGGGATAGTTTGGAACAGCTGCCACGTACAGAACAGACTGGAGGACTGTACCTTAACTACAGGAAAGCACGCGCACGGGAAATCTGTACCGACATTATGCTGCATTTGGGTGCACCTCGTAAATAGCAAAACATAAAATTGAGGTTTAATTTAGCAAAGAAAAATAGCCCACCTGCCCATGCTTGATTTTATCCTAATGATTTCAATATTTTTTTTTGTTTTGTTTTTTTTTTGGTTTGATTTGGTTTTTGAGAACAATTTTAGATTTCATTAAAGTAATTAATCTCTTTCATTTTGTCCCAATCTGTGTTTTACTAAATTATTTACTATTAATATGGCTATTAATAATAGCAGTAACCATAGAAGTTGTATTCGTGGTTTCATTCCCTAACAGATCAAGTTGTTAAATTTGAATTTAATTCAGTTTAGTTGATTTTATTGGGTTGTAGCAAGCAGTTTAACGTCATCTTAAGTCCCTCTGTAAAATAAATGGATCCAACTTGAACAACAGGTGTAATTTATGCTTTATATATTCACTGTTATTTCCTGAAAGATCATGTTGATACTTACTCAAGCAATATTTTATTTCCCTCTTTATTGTTGTTTATATTTTAGATTCGTTACGGTAATGTAATTCATGCAAGCCGTCACGTTTACAGTCTGGTTTCTGATTACCCAGGTTTGTTTTGGGGTGGACTGGGCGCCAGATGGTGAAAAAAAAATTCTTTAATTACAAACTGTTCTTTGGGGTCCTATTTCATTTTCCTGTGCTATTTTAATCTTTATAATAATATGTCTAAAACCTCTATAATAACCTGCTCTCTCTGTCAATGGAACAGTCGTCTATTTTGATAGTTTGATTAATATATTCCTATATTCAATCTACATTTAGCACACTTTTGAATACATACATAGTTTATCTTCACTACTAATGCTTATCTTGATTGTGCTTCTATAGTGATGACCTCTGATTGTAATATCGAAGCGCAGATGTTACCCACATGCAGGATGCTAAAAATAGCATCTGGTGTAACGACAGAGATTAACCAGCAGATGTCAGTGTTCATCACTCTTTATTGGTACGTCCTAAAATCACAGCGGTCATCTGACTGGAGCATGAAAAAATACAAAAAGTAAAAAAAAAGTGTCTGAAGAAGATTAAACGGCGTTTATACGTATAGATGAATCACTCTGAAATTAATGGATTTTATTTGCTCTTTTTATTCATACGTTTTTTCTATTTATACAAAGGTAGCTAATTTAATTTCAGCAATCCCTGCCTCAGAGTTTGAGTTGCTGTTTCACTTCGTTGAACATTGAGTCAGAATTAGTAATCAGGGGATATGTAATATAAATGATAGAGACATAGACCCAGTCATTCATACAGCTTTATTCTGGTTTCACCTTCCCTTTTTTGTCTTGTTTAATGTTTCTTATCACCCCGCTTTTAGTGGCTGTACTTTCTCACTGACTTAAAAGTACTATTTTCCTAAACATTATTATAGGTCTATAAGTATCTAAATGGTCTTGGAACTAAATACATCTCAGCATTACATCCCATCATGTCTCACCCCTGTTTTATCCAGGATCAGAACAAAGAGAAATTTAGTTTCTATGCTGCTCAGCTCTGCAACCAACTCACAAAAAACTCAGAAACTGTTTTCTTCTCAAAAGCACTGAATGCATTCTTTGTTGCAATCTAATTGTAAAAGTAAAATATATATTTCTTGTCCTTTTTGTTTTGTATTTGACTGTTTTTGCTTAGAAATTCTAATAGCAGGTAAACCATTTTTTCATTTGCTATAATTGTTCTGCATTACATAAATGAATAAATAGGAATAAAGTAAAAAAAAAACTCAAAGGAAATACGACTCATACAATTAGCATGGAGATAACCATGCTAAGGTGGTTCTAAAATGTTATTAAGAGAGGGACATGAAAATAACTTCATATGTTAGAATGGTAGATCCACTGGGTATATTAAGAGACAATGACATTTATTCATATACAGTATGCAGACTGATAGCAACCGAGGCTTCACTGCCTTTCCCAGGAGCATATACTGTGTATGCAGAATTTTTAAGGAAGTTGTTTGTGCAGGTAACTATTACTGTGCAGAATCATTAGGCAACCTAATAAAAACCAAATATATACCCATCTCAGTTGTTTATTTTCACCAGGTAACCAACATAATACAAAATTACGAAATACATATTTCTGTCATTCAGAAAGATATCAGTGACCAATATACCCACCTTTCTTTACAATGACACTCCACAGCCTTTCACCCATCTATTCTGTTAGTTGTTTTATCTGTTTATGATCAACGTTGTGTGCAGCAGCACCACAGCCTCCCAAACTCTGTTCAGAGAGGTGGACTGTTTTCCCTCCCTCTAGATCTCACATTTTATGAGGGTTGATTTTTCTCAATTCATGGGCAATTATTTTGCACCTTTTTGTTTTAACACATTTCTTCCGACCCTGCTGACTGTTTGCCATGAAACTCTTGATTGTTCAGTGATCACACTTCAAAAGTTTGGCCATTTCAAGACTGTTGCATCCCTCTGCAAGACATCTCACAATTTTTGACTTTTCAGAGTCCATCAAATCTCTCATCTGACCCGTCTTGAAAGGGAAGCAAGTTGCCTAATAATTAAACACTCCTTATGCATTCATAAGGCAAAACACGTCTGTAATAAAAAGGTATTTTAAAGTCAACAGGAAACATATTTTAGCTTGAAATACATAATCTTGTGAGGAACAAATAGTCAAAATCAGAGCAAAATCTCTTTCAAAATTTGTTTTAATTTCCAAAGTTTTCAGCTGCAAATAGCAGCAATGTCCACAAGGAGTCAGCAGTGTTTAATGACTAGAAACTGCTTTCACCACCTCTGAGTTTTCTGTCATTCCAAGATACTTTGTTGAGTCATAATAAGTCACAGAGTGATATAAAAAGAAATTGTGATATTTAAGGGACCTTTTTCTTCCACTTGCTTGCTTTGTGTCAATTTTATGTTTACATAGATCTGTAGAATCTATTTTTTATCCCCCCTCTCCAGATGGAGACCCAAAAATGCTTCAGTGTCAAATTGCTACACAAAAACCACAGCTCTTCTTCCACCTATTTATTTAGCCAAGGTTAAAGATTTCCAGATGTTCCAAGTGCTCGTTTAAGCTAAATTCATCCTGCCCTTGTTGGCCATTCTAGGGGTCACAGGGTAAAAGCCCCCAACCCCCCAACTCACACACACACACATTCAATGGTAATGATTTAGAGCGGAAACACACACAGACAGACAGTCCTGCAGATGTGAACCGTCATGCATGTATTTTTTCTGCTTGTGTTTTGGGCTAAAAGGTTGAAAGTGAACACAAAAGTAGAAGGAGGTTTGGATTTCAGCTGCTTTAATCAAACCTCATCAACTGAGTTCAGAAGCATGACAGGAAAGCCGGTCTTTGTGATTTTAAATCCACTCTGTTGGAAGTCCAAAAAACACTGTAAGGCACAGAGAAAAGCAAACTGCTGTCTCAGTCTGTGACTCCAGCAAAATAACGAGGTGGAAAAAAAAAGTCAAAACACCGAGAGATGGATAATTCCCAGGCCCGTCTTTCTGTTTGCTTTCCATCCTATCCAAGCCAAAGAAAGATTTACTATAATCTAGGTTAACCTTTTAATTATCATATATATTTTTCTTCTGCACACGTATTTTAGGTGTATTTTGTTTATATGAATCTGGTGCTGAGTTATTTAGTGCTGGCTACAGCACATCCAGATTGGGTTACATGATCTGTCTGTCAGCACAAACAAAATGAGTTCCCTTTGGACAAGGAGCAACAAGGTGCTGTTCACACAACACTGATGTCAAATGTTATCTGGAAGTGATCCCTAACATTTGTTTGAGCAATGCAGATGTTCCAAGTGGGTGATGCCTGACCCCACAGAAATCGCAGGAGAAAAAACTGCGGTGTTTGCTTTCTGACATCATGTGAATGCACCCACTTGAATGTTTGGAGCTACAAGAATCTTTCCTGGATGAGACATAGGCTCAGACCACATTCATCTGTGGATGAATAAACAATAAACTGCTAGATTCACAGTTTATCTTCAACTGTCTTCTGTTTATCTGTATTCAGCTACTATGTGACTGCAGAACACAGTTACTGTTTATCGGGATTCTAGCCTCATATTAAGCAATTTAGTAACTGGAAAAGTAAGTAAAAAGGCACAAATGATACAGATATGGCCACCAGTTGTTTGTGTTGTTAAATGTTAATAAAGTTGTCCCTTGCAAAGTGTTGCTGTGACATTTTATCAGACGATTATGAATATATAAAGTAACTAGAACTGGAAGTTGTAGTTGATTAATAAGTCATTTAAATCGAGGGTAACATCAATTAAAGGTTATTAGTTAAAAGATAATAACTGCATTCTGCTTACTCACAGTGGTGAGTAAGCAGATTACAGTTATAATCATTTAGTGTTTTTAATCACTAATCAAAGTAATTGTCTTTGTTCATTCAAATGTCTACCAAAGGGAGGGTGAACCTGACCTGAGTGATAAATCGTTCAATGCATAAAATAACCACAAAAGACCACAGGTTAAATTACAAAAGTACCTTTATTAGTTAATAATCCCTATCATCCCTATCAGTATTATTATATCTCATAACTATGCAGAAACTTAACACAACTGAAGTAAGCACAAGTAAATAAAAAGAGGAAAAGTGGTTTAAGAGCTCGTTCAAGTTTCAAGGCTTAATGCATTCAAGGTGTGCTTTATAGTAGCACCAGATAAATGTGAATAACCCCTATGGAGAGATACTAAATGCAGTCAAAACAGTGAAGTTTAATTTGGTTTACAGTAAAAAATGAATAATCACTCAGAAATGCATTAAATTGTAATAAAGCTAAAGCAGATTGAGTTAGCTCAACTGGTCACAGGAGGTCTAGTTCTGGGTGGCTCCAGGTAGAACAAAAAAAGTTAGCAAACTCACAAAGCGACTACTACAATGTGGCTGGACATGAGGTAGCTTGAAGTTAACAATGCTAGCCAGTCCATCGCAGTCTCTTCAAACAAAGGGGAAAAATACACAGTGTTGAAAATTGATTAATATAACTGTGTGTGTATTTCTTTAAGAGATCAGGAACCATCTGAATAATATTTGTTGTGATTGGTTCATTGTAATCTCAAGCTGCCAACAGCCATTGTTGTTGTAAGAGCACATGTTCAGTGTAAGATGAGCAGATACATAGTTAAGATGGGCAGAGTAGTTGAAGAAGTAATCATTGGAAACTATTCAGAGCTGTTTGTTAAAGAGACTGGGAGCGTGTAAATGAATAAAAGTAGGTTTTGTCAGTATTTAAGGAGGATTTGTATATCTGGGCAACTTTAATATATATATATATGTGTGGCAAGGTACATTACAGAAGGCCCAGGTGGGATATGAACTGGGTGAAAGTTGAATACCCTGACCAGTCAGCCCTATGTCCCCTTAGTTAAGTAGCCAATGTGCATCATCAATCGGAGGCATAGTGACAGGACCCCACACTGGCCCACCCACCCCACCCCCTTATTTACCAAGCACATCCACGTGCTCCACGCAGCCTGCCACAACCAATTTTCAAATCCACGGACCGTTTATCGGCATAGCCCATGGATCCTGCTGACAATGCCAAAATGTGGCAAGGTACACAACAGAGGACCCGGGCAGGAATCAGTCCCCAAACTCCTGGGTAAAAGTCAAACACGCACCCCACACTGACATATATGGTTTGTGGTTTATTTCTGGTCTCTCCTTGCCATCTGCTGGAGAAATTAGAAATAACTGTTATAACAAGTAAAAACTATAGCTTTTATTTGTTTGTCTTCTGTATTTCTTGTAGACCACTCTCAGCTCTATCAAAGAAAATTAAGACCCGAAATCTCTCCTCTCATCCTTTACTTGTGGTTGCTGTACCATTTAAAGAACTAACACTAAATAAAGGGAGCACAACACAGAGACAGTACCACACAACTTAGTTTGTTCCTCGAGCATTTGCATTCAGTTCAGGATTTTTACCTAATTAAAAGCTTATTTTGTTGGTGTAAGAGGATGTCACGATGCAGTTTCTTAGAATTTTAGAGCTTGTTGACATTGGGATATATAAAAAAATGTATTACTCTATAATCTGAGCTCAGAAGAGCATGTGGATATTCTTTATACGTGAGTAAAAATTTGAACCTAGGGAAAATACACTAAAAATGTCCCACAGCAAAAGATAAAGCTACAAAGGCAAATAAACACAACAAAACAAGGATTACCTGTAAATAATTAAACGAACTGAAAGAGTCAGGAGGTTTAAAGGGCCATTTATTATAACTGGGGTTACTTGTTATAGTTGTTGCTGTTTGTCCATAATAGAAATGGTTCCTTTGTAATGTTTTATGCAGCTGAACAAATACAACCTTTCATTTCTGAGTGTTCCTCGAATTGTTTACTTCTCTCCCGTCAACTGTCTTGTATTGCGACTCTGCTGTATGAGCCTGTAAGCACATGCATTTGTTTGTGATTGTGTGCAAGCTTTCAATCATGGCAAAAAATCTCCTTTCACTGAAGCCTTATTGGGCTTTTCAATGAATCATTAAGTTACGACTTCACAAATATTGACACGGCTCCTCCTGGTGACGAAGCAAGCAGCTAGAGCAGATGTACAAACAAGTCACGGCCCATCATCGTTGTGAAATACAGAAGGAAGGGTGAGGATGAGTGAACTCACACTTCAACCTCTCTAAGACCCAGCAAAGTGCAAGCACAAGGTAGAAGCAAACTACGTCTTCAGGGAAAACTTGAATTCTTATTTAAATAACTAGCCTTTAAAATCACAGTTGCTACTTGTGTCAGTATCTGGATATGCTGTGTTTGTTGTGATGTTTTTCTCCCATGTTATAACAGTTTATGGGCACAAGAGGGTGCAGTGGAGCTCACTCCTCTGCACATCTGTCCCATCCACTCATCACAAGGCGTACAAGAGGAGCTGGCTGCCAGTCATTCACTGCCTGAGCATCATCTTCTGTGGTACCTCCATCTTATGCATTTCTTAGTGTTTGAATATCCTTTGTAAAAATCTGATGTATGCAACTTGACTGTTTGTGATCTCTTTGCAGAAACCTGGAATAGACTGAAATAGCTGAGGTCATGGTTCAATTGGGGTGTTATAAAGCTACTTTCCATCTTAAGTAAGTTTTTTAAGGTAATCAACAGTTCCAGGCACATAAAAGTCTTGACTTCAGACAAAAAAAAATCAATCTAAATTTAAAAAAGTGCTGATTCTTTGACTGCTAAAAATGGAAAACAGCAATCCAAACATAACACAGCCCACCTTCACTGTAAACCTATTAACTACATGTGATAAACAACATGTTTTGGAAAGCCGAGTTTAATTTCAAAGGCAAGGTTTAGCAATAATTATTAACAGACATGTATAATTAAGAAATTATCTTAACAACAGACTTCTGGAAAAATGAGGTAAACTCAAGTAAAATCAATTTCTCAAAAAACAACAGATCATGGTCCAATTTTAAGGAAAGTCAAGAAGAAAGAAGGCCGTTGAAATCTGTTAAAAGCATTCAAACCTAATTTCTAAGGCCTTGGGATTCAAGGGAACCAAAGTGAGAGCTTTTTTCTCAAATGAGGAAAATGTGGAACAGGGGTTAATCTCCCATAATTTATCAAGATATGATTTGTTTAAAAGAGCATTTATGCCTCATCCAGGACATCACAAATAAAACCAGAATGGATAGTCCACAGTAAAGCACGACAGGCCCCACTTACCACTGTTATGGTCATTTTTTCCAAAGGGAAAACCACTGCTGAGGAAAAAGAAACAGATACAGTAGGCCTGTCTCATATTTACAAAAGAAATATCTTGACGACTGTCTACAAGTGGAACTATTTTAATAGTGCCTAATCAGAAACAAACTAATGAAGCTTTACAAAAACACACACAGGCACACACACACAATGCAAACAGTCTAACATGGTAAAGTGTTGCTGCTCAGGGATCTAGATGATTTGCAGTAATTGACTGAACCATGAACTTTCCTCAGTAAATCTTTAAGGGAATGCTCAACCATCAAGCACAGATGTGTTAAGCAAAAAAAATGATCTGGTGCACACTATGCATCTCTGTATGTCCACAGAAATTAAATAATAATAAAAACCTTTTTGGAGTGGCCTAGTTAAAGTAAGGACTTAGACTTGATTGAGATGTGGTGGCCCCAAAACTCTCCAACTTGTGGGGGGGCTACTTTAGAAAGAAATTATCTGCAGCAATGTAAAAGACTCGTGGTCAGTTACTGAAAACCCTCCAGCCCACTGTTAGCTTCCAAGGGTGGCATTAGAGTTTAGGGTAAAAAAATAAAAAAAATAAAAAAATAAGAACATAAGAAACTTTATCCCTTTTCATTTCATTGTTTCGTGTTAATTGGCTTTCTAGCGATTTTCTCTTTAAATTAATGAACAATAGTATCTTTGAAAATAAACCAAAAATTTTAAAGAGAAAAAAAAATGCAAATTAAGTTTACCGAATGGTACAACTGACAATCAACTGCTTGTTCAAATTATGACCTTTTTTTTATTATCTCAATTTATAAAACTAGCAAGCACAATCCTTAGAATTGATGAAAACGATAATTCACTTTCACTTTGATAAGCAAATATTTATTATGTGCACTGCAAATAGACTGGATCACTGGCAATATCACTCTTGCATATTCGTTGTGTATTACAACATGTTGACAGCAACCAACACCCGCGTCTCTCAACAAACCAGTGCCAAGTAGGTCTGTAAACAACCATCATCCCAGGGATTGCAATGACCCTCAAGGTTGGGCCTCCAGGGAGTAGCAGCACCGGTGCACAGAGGGGTCAGGCTGGTTGTGGACTTCATACCACAGGGGGATTAAAAACCTCCCCTCTGTCTGTTGTCTAGAAGTTCCCACAGCAATAAAACAAGCAAACGTGAAAGGCGGTTTAACAGATGTTGCTGGCTGTTTGTATTTTTATTTCTTGTGCTGGAACGATTGGTGTTCCGTGACCCAGTTGTCTGTGTTGCTGTATGTGTCTTACCTCAGCAGACTACCTTTATTTGCTGTAGTTTCACAAGTATCATTTGTTTGCCTGCAATACATGACTTATTAAATAGTGTCCTGTGGAGTCATCTCTGTGATCAGTCTAAACATCTTGAATCTTAATCTCGCTGCTGTAGCTTTCTTGGTAAGAAGACGTCTGATGCTGCTGTTTAACCTTTGAGCTCATTAGATCTGCAAAAACTTCTTCATGCATGACCCCGGATTGTCAGTCTGTCATGTTACACCAAGAGGCAAAGCACTCCACACTCACTCAAGAAAGGTAGACTGATAACAGTACAGGGGGATGTAGAAAATCCCCTCCCCTCACACATGTGAGGGAGCAATATAAGGATGAGGGAAGGATGGCAACTTTTCAACCGAAAAACACTGAGCAGAGCCCTAGGTTATTTTCCCATTTTATTGCATAACTGATCACTTTAGTTTTGCTTCCTCTTAGGAGAAACTGAGACAGATCCCTTGAAAGATATCAGTGGAGAAAGAAAAACAGCACTGAACAGTGCCAATCAGATATCTAGCAGTAGTTTCAGTCATTGATATTTTAGGTGCTTCCCTCTAACGAAACGCTCTTCATCTGAATCACTCAAGAGAAAACCGAAAATATTATGTCAGGTTACAATGTAACAATATCCAGTCCTAAGACTTAAACTAAAACATACATCTTAACAAAAAAAAAACCAAAAAGAAAACCCCAAACAGTTGAGGGCTTCTAACTTAATAAGATCTGATAGCAGAAGGAAAATAAATTCTGTTTAATGTTAACATCATACTGAAAGCTTGTAATGGAATGCCAGATGCTGACAGGCTATCAAAATATTCCCGGTCTGTGTAGGCTTTTTGTTTTGTGAGCCTGTCATTGCTGTTTGTACAGACAGGTGACAAATTAAAGGGAAAACCTGCCCACTTACCCCCCTGTGTTTGTAAGGTCAGCTGCAGGCATTTGTGTGGAGAATAACCCACACTGTTGACAACAAAAAAAGTCCACCATGAAGGACAAATAAGCATGAAGCAGGTAAATGAAGATGAAAATAGTTCCTCATTTAAAAAACAAAGTAAGGAAACTTCAAGCAATTTCATTTAGAAGTAAAACCTTTGAACAAAATTCATTAAAAGGTAATCTGATTTTTCCCGAAGGAAATTTAAATTATGCTCATAAAAAAAGTTAAACACATTAAAATGATTTAAGGTAATACAGATATGACTAGCAAGAAAGAAAAGATGCAAAGCAGATGAAATAAAGCAAAAAAATCCCACAACAGGAAAGAAAAGAAGGTGAGTAAAGTCACAAAAAACAGCCTTTCTGCATTATTACCTATTATAAATTTATTCTTCTCAAACTCTAACTTTCTAAATAATCAAAATTCTTATACACCATTCTAAGGAGCCAAATTAGTAAATGTTTCTTGTATAAAGTTTGTTTTAAAAAATGTTAAAAGAAAAAAAATTAAACCTCAACAAAAAAAAGTTTGTCAGGAAAAAAAATGCAACATAAAATTTTACTCAAAAGAAAAACTGCTTTTCAGATTCAAGTCTTCAAATTTGCAGAGTTTTTTTTTTTTTTTTTTTTTTATAAAAGCTCCACTTTAGGTCCCACACAATATATATACAGTATTGTATATTGGGATAATAATGCTACCATGCATGCAACCATATTCAGACAACATAGGGTCTAAAATGTGTATATGCTAATCTATTTTTATGAAGATATATAACTCAATATATGTAGCTACCCTCTCTGATACAGTAATGTGTTGTTCCTCTTCCAATGATTTTATACATAGCCGTTTCTAACATCGCTAGACTTACACTGCTTGCATATTAGCCTTTGATAATTCCACCTTTATGTTTTTCATGTGATTTAAGTCAAACATTGTAAACACAAATCAATGATATTTACAGTGTTTCGAGTATCAAATGTGTTTTGATTGCTAGTTTTTAATTAACTCTCCAACTCCTTCCACAATTAAAATCTTTCATAGAAATTTGTACAAAGAGCTCACATGACTCAAACACTTTGCTGCAGCCAATACAATCTCTTTGTTGTAATTGTCATTACATACGGTCAAAATGGCTTTGATTTTGTAAGAAAAATACGAATCCTAAAGATCTGATGTTACAGTGTTGCACGTCTTTCATCTGATAAGAGTCAAATAACCACGAAAATGAAATTTAAATTTTATATTTCATTGGTGTGACCTCACACATAACTACGCATTTATTTTTCTTAGGGTTTAGATAATTGTTATTTTAAGGAGACAGAGATTTATTTTTTTACTTTCCATTGGTGATTAAAACTTTAAACAGAGAAAGCTGTATCCAATTTTGACATTTAAGCTTGGTATAGAAAGATTAAGGTTAAAAAATACTCCTATATTAACCCAACTGAGGAACAATTGAGTAGCCGTTTGTGATTTATCTTGAAATTTTTTTAGAGCTAATTTTATTTTACTTGCAGTGATTTATATATATGTAATTCTAAAATATGCACAGCTTTCCAGATAGCCACATAGGGTTTTCTATTTTTTATTGCTCAAATCTATCATGGGCTGTCAGTATTCTTGATCCACCACATAGATATATCCAATAAAAGTTGCACATGGATCTGTAAGACCTTACTCACCAAGTGCATGAGGTTTATAAATCATTTGAACACTAAATCTGTGCCACACAGCGTTTATCTCACAATGAGAGCAATGCAATGTTGGACCCTGACAGGAGTACGCAGCATAAAAGGAAAGCAACAGGCGATAGTCTGGAAGTCATTATGCAAAAGAGGCTGAAATCTCTCTCTTTTAGTATATCCCTAAAGCGGCTCTATTCCCTGAAGCCCCCAGAAGGCCATAAACAGGTTCTGAAAGCATTCTTCTGGGATTTTTCAGAGATACTGAACTCCCTCCCTCATTCAAACAACTGGCACACAAATACACAATTGCATATCCACCAAAAACCCTTCTAAGAGTTTTAGAAGAAGAAATACAAGCACCAGTTTTTGTTTTTAAGATTTTATGATACCTGCATTATAACATTATTCTTCTAATGCATTAAACATATGAGGTAATGATACCTAGATACTGAGGACTTCATCTCAGGTTCCTCAGGGTGACTTACTATAGTTCATCATGCAAGAGTGAGCTTCCTTCACACCACAAATTGTCTAGGTTCAGGCAATGCCTGAGCTGCAAAGAAAAGACAGCAGGTAAACAAGCTTTCAAGGGATAAAATGAAACAAAAGCCAGACACCTGTTTTTGTTTTGTTTTTTTTTCTGTTTGAAAGGAGTTTCTCTGGGAGTGAGTCCAATGTGTTTGTTCTGTGTGGTTGGCCGGCTGTTTCACATTAAAGTTCAGGACAAACTTGTAAACTTGTGTCCTGGGATCAACTTTGTTTAGAGTTCAGTGTTCTATAAATAAAGTAGATTGAATTGGAATTATGAATAGTTTTAAGGGGAGAAAAAAAAGAAGCTAGAGTAAAACAGTTTGGAAAGTTATCTACATGTCATCCAAATCTTTTCCTCAAAAAACCCACAGATCCTTCTTTAATCACCTCATATTTTAGTCTGCACCCTAGCAAAACAATAAGTACAATCTAAAGCATTTGCTGACCAGTAGCTGTAATTCCTCATATTTGAACTTTTCTTCAGTTCAAATGTATTGATTGCAAAATCTAAAAGTCATTAAAGCCTGAACAACCTCTCTTATAACAACCATCCCTATTGATTAATCAAGAACTTCTTCTTATTATTTTTTTATCAAGAAAAAAAGTCAAAGATCAAGGAATTGGTGGATTCTGGTTACAGCGATACAGTATGACATCAAAACCGATTTTTGGAAATAACAAGACAATTTCTGACTTCTAAAACTGTAATTGTTAACTTAAAAATATTCAAATATAACTAAATAATATCAGATTTCACAAACTCCAGTAGCATTATTTTATTTATTACATCAGATCACTTGTAGCTCTAAAAAAAGCTGAGGTGTTGAATGCTTATTTGTCCCTCGGTGTAAATCTATTGATTATGCAGCTTTTACCTTTGTAAACAGATTCTTAGATTCTCTGAGTTCACAGACTTTGGTTATCATTAAGTCTATTTAGCTCCTTGTTGACAGTTTAAACAAATCTATTTTAGTATTTGTGTGCAGACTCATCATCTGATATAATTGAACCTAATCACCTCTGCTACATAAAAACTAAAAAAGAAAAACAAACAACAACAAAAAAACATTTAATATATTACATCTAAACACTAAGATCATATACAGAGTCATATTTTAGGATGTGCATGTTTTGGGATGTTGAAGTCTGGCCGCAGTTATGGGGTTTTAATAAATTAGTTATAAAGACGAGAGAAGAGTCATTATCATAAATGTTGAGAGTCTAACAGTGTCTTTATATCTCGTAATTAAGACTTTCATCTCAACTTTATTTTACTTTATATGATGTACAGATTTCCATCCTTTTTAAGGTTTTTCTTATTGTAAACAGAAGGCCAGAATGAAGTCAATAATGTGTTCAAGATCTTGGAAAAGCCTCTGTAGATTTGATAAGTAGGTGTGAGCTGATTGTCTTGCTCTTCAAACTTGTCACTGGGAGAGTCTAGGTTAGTTCCTGCTGGCCTTGTTGTTCTGCCAACCGTAAAATGATATGTCTAAATTCTACTTAAACCCGCTCAACCAGTGATACTAAACCGGTGATATCTTTCCACGCTACTGAAGTATTGTTGGAAGCAATTTTTAGGGGAAGGTGTGCAAATCAGTGCATTTGCTTGAACTTTAGATATTCTTTTTCACATTTTTTAACCTTTATTTAAGCAGAAAAGTTGAGATAAAAGATATCTTTTTCAAGAGATTCCTGGGGAAATCTTTTCAGAGTTTTTTTTATATTAACCTTAGTTATTGTTTATATTGATATTAAGAAGAGGCTTAAGATTTAAAAACAACAACAAACAAACAACAAAATTACAGATTTTTTGCTGCAACAATAAAACTAGTTAATGGGAAAGCTGCATCTCATAAAACCAGTTGTTCCAGTTATGGGTTGAAAAACCAGGGGGATTTGTGAGAAATATTTAGTAGATCAGGCTCTATGTGTACTGTGCTCTATAAGATAAGAGTATAAAAAGCATCCTATGTGTTGGTGGAGGAACCAAACACAGGCAGGATGGAGGCAAAATTACAGGGAAAGCAAAGATGAAATTGGTCTAGAAAAACTTGACAAAATGAACAAGGAGCTGCACAACTGCTAACTACCTAATATAGTTGCTTCCACTGGGTAAATTCATAAAATACAATATTCTGCAAAAAACAAAGGTATCAAAAAAGGTACTTTAGATTTTACTCAAACTTTCAGACAGACTGATAAAAAAACTGTAAGTGTGAATCGAAAGTAGTGGTAGTGAGAAACAGAATCTCTGCATTTTTATTCACTATACATGTTTACATCATAGATATATATGTACCTAATGAGTTTGCACAAAGCACATCACCAAATACTGATAAATGCTAACAGGCAGCCACTTTTGAAGTTTTGCCAGCTGGCATCATGGGTTATGGCTTTCAGCTTCCCACAGAGGACAATGAATACCTTGTTCAACTGTTAATCTGCTTTAGAATCTGTGTGTGGTGCCATTTGGTGCTGATTTGGCAAGATCTCCATTTCGATCCAATCTTTCACTGAAAACCTCAAGGTTTTCAAGTAAATGTTCCCCAGTATGTTATACTTTTCAATCACATGTGAAAAACATGACGGTTTAGTTTTTAAGGAGGAGATCCTGCAAAGTTGTTTTCGAAGAACCTTTATTCTACCAACTAAACAAAAGTCAAAGTGAAACCATATTGTAGATAACTTTATTTGTAGGTAATTATTTTTTTCAATATTTATGCTATGATGTGAACTCTAAATTTAAAACCAGATAATGAATTTCAGAAAAAAGAAAGTAATTTAGAGTAATTTCTATGTGGTTAGGCATAAGGGAACATTTTTTTTTATTTTAAAATGTTAAAAAAAAAATGGATCTGAACAAGAGTTAGATGCTTCAGCAATATTAAAATTAGGATTTTAGTTATAAAAATTATTTTATAAAAATTACTTTAAAATACCCCTTTAAAAACATTTTACTTACACAACAGAAGAAAAGAAATACCAGGTCATCAGGATCCAAGCAGCAACATATCTAAAAACAGCTGTACACAAAGGAAAAAAGAGAAGCTCTGGAAAAAAAGAAGAAACACTGCAACCAACACATGGTAAAGATACCTAATATATAGAGAGCCAGAATCACCTCCAAAAGAAAAAATAACTGCACAATCTGGCAAGGGAACAGGGTCACATGGAAGGGAAGTAACTTAAAGCTCCACCAGAGAAATAGGTGACTAGAGACACAAGGCCAAAGTGCTTGACTGAAACAACATTAGGAAGTCAGTGAAACACAATATGAAACACAATTTATTCCCTTTTAAATAACAAACAAAAACAGCAACAAGGTAATCTGAAAAAATACCCCAGTAAAGTACAATAAATCTGTAATAATGTTATTTTCATATTGATCAATGGGTCACTCCTGTCCTCTTTCCTCAACTATGGTCTTGTAGATTGTTAATTTTTTTTTCATTTTATTCTTAGTTGTGCCTCCTGTAACCTCAAAATGTATGTCAATTTTTCCATTATGAAGATTTCTTCTACAATTGCGGTCCATTGGCCTTTTGTTGGTGTTGTTTCCTTGGCTTTCTTGGCTACCACCAGCGGTATTTTGATTAGATATGTGTGAGAGTTAATAGTTCCTGCTTTGAAAATGCATATATACAGCACTATGCAAATCTTTTGCATTTTAGGACAACAGATTGTTAAAACAAATATCCATATCTGAGTGTGGAGATGACAATAACTAATAGAAAGCAATCAACACACAGAGCCCCTCATAAACAAACAAATATGAAGTATAATATAATCAGTACAACAATAAAATGAAAGAAAATAATGGAAATGAATTATAAATACAAGCTAACACAATAACTAAGTCTAAGTACTTTAAATAAAAAATGACATATTAAAGTAAAAAAGAAGAAAACAGAGTTTAAGGTATGGAGACAAAGATTGCTTCGCTGTTATACAATTTTATTTTGAAATCCATTTCTACACATTTTCGTTTGCCTGTACACACAACAAAACTGGATGGGTATTCTGTTGCTGGTACACTAGTACATATGCTAAAAACTGCAACTGCTACACCACCAGTAAGCAGTATGTTTTCCTTTTTTTTTTTTTAAATGAAGAACATGAGCATCCATTAAACCATTCATGTCAAGCACCACTTCTTAAAAAACCTTCAGTATAATGAGGACGCGAATGTTTATATGAATCTATGACAAGCTTCAACTGTTGCCTAAAGTGACTTTGATAGATTTTTGAGGGTGAAATAGTTGTCACCATGCAATTATTACTGATTATAGTCCTACTGTGCATATCCCAGGACATCCTCATTCAAGCATTTTTATTGTGCACAAAACAACAGCAACTGGAATGTTTTTAAATCCTTCCTTCCTGGTATCTGTTTACAAGTCATGCTGCTGTCAGAGAAAATTCAAAAAATTGTGATCCACATGAAAGGTAGAAACACAACAAAACATTTCTGTCAAAACAAGGACATATCATTAGATTTTGACAAAATTAAAATACACTGCCATTTTGAGAACATCGTCCAAAACCATACAGCACAGAGCTGGTAGTGTTATATCACATCCACAATCTTTTGATTTGAATTGGGGCAGTCATAGTCAGTCTTTCCAATTAATGGTAAAAGTTGTAAAATATGTCTGTTTTGTGATAAAAAGCTGTCATTTAAAGGAAGAAAAGCTGTAGTTATGTACAGAATAGCAGTATATTGACTTTACCATATCAGCGTCAAGGTTAGTATTTAACCAGAACTCATTTTTTTGGCTTTAAGTATTCTATTTCATCAATTTATATCCACAAGTTTGTACTCTACGCAGACACTCTTGGATCATTGTAGCAAAGTCTGCTTCTTCTCCAACTCATCCAATTGCTTCAGGTTGATGTAAGTATGGCCAAACCAGTAGTATTCAAATTTGTGTACATATATTGAAACATTATCACAGCATTTACATTCTTAAACTGTACCTTTGTTTATGATCTCCTGGATCCTAAATTTAACTGTTTTATGGGTTAAAAAACAAAAAAGAAATAGCACACACTAGTCTTGAAGCTGGGGCCTTGAGAGGCAGCTTTAGCAAAAGGAAAGCTGTGGTTTCAAGATTCCAAAATGCATAAATAAAAACAACTCAAACAAAGACACAGAAGAGGCCTGATGTGTAGAGCAGGGTGTTTTGTAATTTCTCTCATTTATCTGACAGATTTGTTTTGACTTGGGCATATTAAGTCTTGTATACATTTCTATTTTGACAAACTAGATTTGAAGTGTTCTGACTCTTAACAGTAAATGTCTTTGTTTTGATGCATGCCAGCTGCCCTCATGAGAATTTGCTCCAATTCTGTGGATGTTCTTTAGAAAGTCCTTGAGGTTGACACACTGTTCAAATAGGCTCTTGATCTTCGGTTTACTTTACAAAATGCCTACTTTAATTACATTCACCAGTCCTGTCTGTCTGTTTTTTCTTTTCTTTTGGGGCCTTTCTTGTTTATAAATGAGAAAGAGAACTCCTTGAGAACTGAACTGAAACTCCGGTCACATAATCTGATTGGCTACTTTAGGTATAACGTTAGTGTTGGACAGGGGGTTGGCTGTCTATGTATTGCCTTAGATACAGTAGAAATACCTAGATGATTCACCCTGGGGAGCTTCAATAGGCACGTTAGCGAACACTAGACTTATTGAAAGAGACAACTTAAACATAGGTAGCAATGAAAAAGTATCCGATGTTTTCCGTTAATTACACCAAGATTCCTCTGGATGGTACATTAAAGTGTCAGCTCAAATGGCATTGTGTTAGTTTGATTCAGTAAGAACATTGGAAAAACATTAGCATCTTGATGTCAAATATTCAGTAAACCAAACAAGAACTACCATGGCCTGTAGGCTCTAACTAGATGTTTATGGTAGTATAACCTTGAGTATGAACAGTATGGTTTCACACTGCAGCATTAGTTAGGAAACCCCTCAAAACAACAATATTTACCATGAAGAGACCTATTTTAAAATGAAAAACAAAAAACAGGAGGACCATAAGTATTCTCAGCATAGGGCCTGTGTGTCTGTTAACACACTTCGAAGTGATGGAAGTGATGGGCTATACATAACTGAGACAGTATGGTGGGCTGTGTTCGACTCCTTAAAGAGATACTCTATAATAAGCGTTGCTTGCCTACAAAAAGTAATTTGAGCCCTAACATCTGAAGAGGGCAAGGCTTAATCAGCATCCCACAACTGCATCTAATTATCTATTTTCAGTTTTTGTAAAAATAGTTATCTTGCTTTGTGAGGTTTCTTTTTGACTTTTAAATAGTTATGAAAATGGCCATCTGTTTCTTCCTTATAAACACCGAAAGGCGTATTCCCATCTGTGTTTTACTCTTTTATTATTATTTGTTTCTCCCACAACAGTTGGGAAGCATCCCCACATTAAATAATAATTACTAGCATCTGGTCAGTGTGCATATGTGAAACCGGGAAATGCAGTTAGGCTGATAGTAGGCCCTCCATAGCCACAAACCATTTGCAACACAAGATCACGTGTTTTCTTTGTGCTTTAATTTAAAGTTTTGTATAGACACAATTTGCTTGAATTTAAGATATTTATTTTAACATGTATCTAAATATTAGTTTATTCAAATATCACGGTGACCACAGTTATTCATATCTGTACAACTGAACAGCCTAGTTTTTTTTTTTTTATCATTTACCAGCATGAAAAGCACAGGTTTCAACTGTCTACATTTTAACATCTAATCATTTATTTTAAAAAGCAAACAGATATTGTACTTCAAGTAATGAGGATTTTTAAACTGAAATGTCCTTATCAAACAATAGCAATAATATAAACTCCCTTTATTAAATGTGCATTCTGTTTTATCTGTGGAATTCAGAGCTTGAATTATGTATTTGTCTGTTTTCCATTTCTGAATATTGTAACCACAACAATTTAGCTTTAATATTTCCCTGCAATTATTCATTTGCCCACATGCTGCTTTAGGCTAAACATTACACATGGTAGCATTGTTTCCAACCCATGTCATTCCAAAGGATGAATTATTTTTCAATGCAGGGGAGGTAATGCTTCTATGTGCAGATTAAATTCGTAGCGGCTATTGTCATTGTGATGAAGCCGTTACCAATCAAATCATCTGCAAGATTAAACCTCAGCGGTTGAAACTTGGTTACAGTAAAACCATTCCTCTTAAAATACCCGTGGTCCAGATAAACTTCTCCACCTTAAAAAAATTCCAAAAAATATTTTAGAACCTCATAATATGGCCACTCTCCTTGACAAAAGGTTTGTTGTCAAGGAGAATTTATTTCTGTGTAAAAATAACCATTATTTGGCAGTGAGAAGCTCCACAAAACATTGTTCGTGTTGGGATCCGGAGCCTGTCGCTCCATCTTCCTCCAGCAGAGTGCG
>JAUZNJ010040614.1:0-10307 GCA_034780135.1 Jordanella pulchra | reverse complement strand
TCCCCCTCTCTCAGACCCCCTTTCCTGTCAACCTACTGTCAGAAAAACGAGCCACTAGTGCCGTAAAAATCGCAAAAAAAAAAAAAAAATGCTGCTTTTAGTATTTTAGTATTTATAGCTATAGCTATATAATATAGCTGTATTAAGCTTTATTATACAGCATTTTTAAGTTTTAAAGTTCATTCATTGTATAGTATACAATGAATTAATGTATTCATTAAACAGGTAGTTATATAAAATCATCAATAAACAATATATTATGAAAATAAAATTGAAGTAAGCACAGAATCTATGGGCAGTGTAGAAGAGGGTCACAACAAATTGGTATTTGTTTGTATATGCAGGTTGGGTGATATAGTTCATAGTTATATAGAAATTATGTAACTATTTTTGTTGCTACTGGTTTTACTAATCAGGTATTGCCAAATTAGCAAAGTGTCTTTTAAGTTCTTAAATCTCTGAAATATTCAAGTTGATTTTCATGTGTTTAATGTTCATCTGTCTAACCACTGTAATATCTTTTTCTTGTTTTCTAGTTGGGCAGTATTTTCTTGGCAGTGGTCAGGGCTAGGAGAAGGGGTGTTGTGATTTACTTTGAGTTTATATTTAATTCTTATAGATTGCCAAGTAAACAGATGGATGTGGAAAGCAATCGTTTCTTGCCAAGAAATCAGGAAAGTTTGATTATTTCCTTGTTTTTTTATCATTTCTTTATTAATGTACAAAGACTGAATGTGTTTAGATGGTCATCCATGGTCTTGTGCATAAAGTGCACAAATGGCTGAATCATAACTAACTAACTTCTGTTAAGTGTGTTCTTTGGATAATTTTGTATTACACTTAGTGTATTTTACATTTGTTGGGTATGGTATTGTATACTTCACGTATTTTTGAATTGTATTATTTGTGTAGTGAAAGTGCATTATTCAGAGCTGTAGTCAACCAGCTACTAAAGGACCCCAACTACCGTTATACACTGGTGCAGTTGGTAAAATTTGGCTCTCACAGACTAGTTGCTTGAGTTGGTACATGAGAAATTTTGCCTTTAAATACTCTTCGAACACCATCAGCATTACAGGTAACAATAATTTTTTGTCGATCTTGGACATTTTTATTACTAATTACTATTACTTAACTACTATTACTTTTATTACTATTATTCTATTTTTACCTTTTAATCAGCATTTAATTTCCCTTATATGAATGGATGAATTTAATTATTTTAAAATAAATCAAATGATTTTAAGTTTTATGTAAACTTGAAAAAAAGACCCTAAAATTTGTCTTGATATTAACCATTACCCTAAAAACTCTACAAAAATGACTACATAAAATTTACATGCAGCAAATGATTTTTACATGATTTTAATCTTAATACCCTGGGAGACTGGGACTCTACTGATAATCCGTTTTAAATGGAAGTGTTTCAAAACTTACAGTAATACAAAATGCCTATTACTCTTCCACATCTGTGATGTGATAAGGACTCACTAATTGGCTGTCTCAGCTTGCCTGAAAATAAATGCCAGAGATCAACAGCCTCTGTTGGGTTTGCTAAAAATAATGAGCCAATAAAGATAAGGATCATGGGAAAAGTGCAGATTGGAGGCAGCTCATATTCCCCATGACACTCATGCTCCATTCGACAGTAGCCAGACACAATCAATTCTTTCAATGGCAGCCGTCTGAAATGGAAAACCATGGGCAGTATTAGCAGCCCAGTGGTCTGTAATATGTGTGGAGACCTTCACTGCTGAGACATTGGTTGCTTGGTGAGAACTTATTGTTAAAAGTGCTCCCTATTCTCTCAACACCGCTTCAGTTCAATCCAAGGCTGCCAAGCAATTTGATAGTGAATTCTGACACTCTGCTGTTAGTGTTTTTATTTGTGTAATAAAACCTCAGAATCTTGTTCAACCATCAGCATGTGTTTTAAAATGTTTCATAAATTCCCATGCAGCTTTTTGTGCATTTACTGTCTTGTTGAGCCAATTAGAGGGCTGCTGTTTTATAGACCAATCCCAATAAAATACAAACCTACGCAGTCAGTTAAGATGTGCAATGAAGATGCAGCCTTAGAGAACTTTTTTTTTTTGCTGTGCTGCAGAATCCTTATTCTTGACTCATCAGACATAGTCTTTTTGTCATAGAGACAATATTTGAAATTGCAGCAAACATTTTCTGTAAAAATCCTAAAGATCTGTTTGCTTGCATATAAGCCTGGTTAATAAAAAGCTGACAAGACACGTTCCTTGATCTGTACACTTTTGTGTACAATCTCATCAGTTTAGCAGGATAGTCTAATAATTCTGTCCATTTTATCCATTTTTCTAATCGATCAATTCCAAGGTGTCCAAAGTGAGTCATCCAAGGCCAGTGTCCTGTTTGTTTTAAATAGTTTGCTGATTTATTTAATATAGTTCAAATTAGTTTATTTGTATAGGGGTGATTCACAAGATGTCATCACAGGGCACTTAGAGTCAATTCAGTCTCTTCTTTCTGAATTAACTCTTTCTTGATAAGGATGTATTTACAGTGAACATTCATAATCTTTTATATCAAGCATACATGTAGCGAGAGTGGAGAGGAAAAGTCCTAACAAACAGTAATCTGCCATGACCTATCTCCCCGATGGCCTTCAATACACCTGATTCAGGTGATTGCAGTTTAGCAAAAGTCTACTATTCAGCGATTTGTGGAAAGCGGAATAGTGGCTGGACACCCCTGTTCATAAAATGTATTGCCAAAAGTATTTAACGACTTACCTAGGGCTCAGATATGGACTTGTGATGTTCCATTCTTAATTCATTGGGGTTTAATATGGTGTAAGTCCATCATTGCAGCTTCCTAAAGGGTTAGAAGTGTGTCTCTGGGAATCTTTGCCCATTCTTCCAGAGGGAATTTGTGAGGTTATAGACTGATGATGCATAAGAAGACCTGTACCTCAGTTTCCACTTCAATTCATCTTAAAGGTGTTCTCTTGCGTTGAAGTCAGGACTTTACTGGCAAGTTTTACTCATCCACGAAAAATTCCCTCATCCTCAACTTTATGGACCCTGAATTGTGCGCTGGTGGACTGTAAAGGAACAGCTGGAAAAGGAAGGGGCCATCTCCACACTGTTCTTACAAAGTTTGTTGCATGGAATCATTAAAAATCTCCTGGTATGTTGAAGCATTTCTTTCACTGACACTATTGAAATTTCTGAAAAACTCCCCACAATGTAATCCATCATCCACCAAAATTGACACTTTGCAAAATGCAGTCAGACAAGTGCCATTCTCCTGGAAATTAGACAATTTCCAAACTGGACTTGTCTTTGTTTTCCTCAATCTAGCTTGTTCTCTTTCCCTCTCTTTCACTTTCTCTCTCTTGCTCTATGTTTCTTATATTAATTTATCCTAGATTTCAAACTCCATTCTTCTTAAACATAACTCATTTCCCCTTGATCCAGGGTGACTATTTATTACTCTTTAAACCTGTATCTGCTCTGACAACAAATAAAGCTCAAATAATACCTACTATTGACCCTGATCTCATGACCATTTGCTTTAAATGTAATGGACCATGCCTAATAGGTAGCTTTGTGTAGGAAAATCAAACATAATTTTACATTTGCTGTACCATGTATGATAAAAGAGAACAACATATTTAGAAATATGTCAGGTTTTTGTTGATGGATCCATTTTTTTCCTGCAGAGTTTTGTTGTGGACTTTATTTTGCTTAAAAAGATAACTGGACAAAACAGGTTGGAATTTGACAGATACACCAGATTTAGACATAATAGACTTGTATTAGAGCCAGAAAAGCTTCTTGTGGTATTGGATTTTTAGTTAAAATTTAAACTTTGTTGGAATTCGATGTTGTTTCTGTAGATTTACCTGTTTAGTTAAACCATGTAATTAAATATTACCTAGCTTTGCTTTCAGGGTACCTTCCTCCAGATGGATCTACTTGATCAGACTGATACAAAATATTTAATGAGCTTTTGGTTAAAACGCCATATGTCATTTAGATGTTGGTTTTTAGGCTAAATCTGTTCAGTCCATCTTACAGTAGTCTTGATTTAGAGAAATGCTTATTGAAAATAGTTATTATTGAAATGCTTATTGAAAACATTGAAAACCCAGTTTTAAATGTCTTTTCAACAATCTGATAATTATGGCTTCTCACCTTTAACTTTTCAACCAAATGTCGAATTAATTTGGATGTAAATTATGACCTCTTTACAATGTCTTTTCAACCAATTTTTGCTCAATAGGCACCTTGTCCAATCACAGTCTCATCCAAACACATTCTAGTAGGCACATCCTTATCTAAATCGGTAATAAAATCCTCTAAGCATCCGATTTTACTATTATTATCCCTACACGCATAAAGCACGTCCACTTCAACCAGGTTATATAATAACAATTTAATTTTCTCAAGGCAGTCAATAATGTGTTTTAAATGGCCAAGTACATGGAGTATGAATTTTACCTCGGTATCTCTAAAAGGGAGAACAGCTGAGGATTATATCATGACTCATACAACTGTTTACAAAGTTCAAGTAATCTGGATATTCATACTCCAAATGAAATACTAGGTCATGGTGGATACCCAGTGGTTTTCTGTATTCCATGATTATTGCAAAATGCCATTGCATTCTTTATTAGTTTTTACTGTTAGGGGCCCCAGTTCTGGAGAGTGTCAGCTCAAATTAAACTGAAAACATTGTATCAGAAGTCTCACCTTGTCCTTTTTCAACTTGTTATTGCAGTCTGTGGCTAACAGGTTTTTAGATCAGCTTAACCATGTTAAAGACCAAAGTTTGATGAATTAATGGAATGATGCTCTTTAAAAATATGTCTGTGATGCCAATAGTCCCAGTAAAAAAGTTTTTTTTTTATAAAAGACAGGCCAAAATGAATAAACACTACTGGAATAAGGAGATAAATGTTTCATAAAATCATACAAGACTATCTGAGAAGATAACTTTTATATCAAAACAAAGATTTAAGACATCAGATAAAAGTGAAATTTAAAGATAATGTACATTTGATAAGAATAACAACACATAGGAAAAAAAATCAGGAATGTTAAGCATTAAAGAATGTTTTTAATCAAAACCATAATTTTTAGGCATTATGGAATTAGATAAATCAGCTAAATAATAAGGAAATTATGATAATGATTATTGTTATTATTAAATGATTTAATTATAAATTATAGAACTAATATTCCTTTCATGTTCAGGAGAATGGCTCACAGTACGCCAATAAACTTCTCAAATCTGTATTTAAATTCTCATATTACAGAGGGTGAACCTAGCACAGCTATTTAATAGATCAAAGGAAAAACATTGTGTATGATAATTTCTTTCTCTGAACATCGCCTCCAGAAGCACAGTGGCAATTTGGTATCTTGGTAGAGTTGAACTCTAGAATTGTCCTGTCTTATCCCAGTTTGGTGCCTTTTAGCCTAATTGGAGGTTCAGCAATGGTTTTTACTTTAGAGACATTTTCTCTGATTTAGTTTAGATGCTGTATATGTAGTGGATATGGTTTGTCATGAAAAAAAATTGTTTGATAAATACTAATTTCATAATTCCCTAGGGGCCAATTTTACCATGATTTCCAATTTTCAGGGATTTTTTCTATTTCTTTTAAGATTTACTTCTTGCTGTCAAGTCTTTGTCTCTTTAATTACGCTAAGGATCAGTTGTTTTGCAGTGGGAGTATTAGTCTAACTGCTTTCAACCAGCTTCATAAACAATATTCTTGTGCAATGCTGATTACTACTAAATAAGCCTAAAGTAAGTTTATATATCTGCCATATAAACAGTGCCTTTTTTTTAATTTATTTATTCTTTTTGTTGTTTTGACTAGAGATAAACCAGACATTTCATGGAGCTCTACAAACTTTAATTTGAACAGATTCTCTTTTCAAACAAAACTAACAAAATTCTATGTATTGCCAAAGTGAACTAAAGATTTAACCACCTTAGAAATACAATTATTTAAGGTATATTTAAATCATTAATACAACCATGATTTAACCATGAACAGTGAGTCTCATTTTGGTCTCAACCAGCCAGAATATAGCAAACTAACGTCTAGTTATTGTGCACTTAGATATGTAATTTACCCATATAAAGAGCGGTCTTGTAAATATTCTTGAGAAGAGAAATTTCAAAATAATTAAAGTTTTTGAAATTTGAGAAAAAAATATAATCTAATTCCTTTATCAAATCAACTGTATTGTTTTTGTTTTAGTTTTGTGATGGCAGAATAATGGCAGAAAACACCAGAACAGAAAATATGTTGATGTTTAGGGTCTAAACTTCAGTCTCTAGCTATGGTGAAAAATGTAAACAAAGCGAGCAGACAAACACTCAGAGACTGCAAAGGTAGATGAAGTTTAAATTTTTAACTACATTTGCAATTACAGCAGAATGGGGTGATTAATAAAAGCAATTTAGAATAGACTTGATGTAAACTTGTATGACAAAGGTAAGTGCCATATGGCAGTAAATATTCAAAATCTCAATTTTTTTTGATTTGCTAAATATTGCAAGGTTCTGTGTATTGGCTTGTGTCACAACAGATACCATGCTTTTTTCAAAACGATACAGGAAATAAACCCCGTGTAGCAACTCTTTTGTGGCGCTAATGTTTCATACTTGAATCTTAAACTATATGCTGCCTTTTTTCACTCTTCTAATCGGAGAAGATCTTGGTATTGTTTCCACTTTCAAATCTTGCAGGTGGTTTGATACACACACCCTACATGGTCACTAAATCACTCCCTTTATCTGGGGAGCCAGATTGTTTTCATGCAAGTCAACTGATGCAGGGCTGTTGCTACCTTGCTTTATCCTGTTTTGCCACATCAATCCTTTCACAAAATTGAGACATAAGCCACCTTAAACCTGCCTTGAAATGTTTTTTGAAATGGATATAGTGAGAAGGAAAAAAATTTTTTCTCTTATTTTTTTCACTACTGAAATGCTCATTATTAATTGTAACATGTAAAGTATCTGTTGAGGACAGTCTCTGAAATTGCAAGTCTGCTTGACACTTTGTAATGCTTCATCTATTTACAGTTTTCTTACAACCATCCTTAAAACATCTCCTAACTGTATTGCTCAAAATATTGACATATCTAAGCAGTTTTAACTGTCAGTAATACATTTGAATATTGCTGTTATTTTGAATCAAAGTTTCATGAAGTTGCTTTAAACAGCATCTCCCATACTTGCTTGGTGCAGATCTCAATAGTTATATAAAGATTCTCAATCATCCAGGTAATGGTTAAACTTGGAAAGTTCAGTTTAGGCAACAGGACGTGAAGTTTTCTAGAAGATGTTTCACCTCTCATCCAAGAGGCTTCTTCAGTTGTAACTGATGCAGGAGACAACGAAGGTAAATATACTGTGGGTGAGATCAAAAATTAGGGAAGGTGGAGAAAGGAAACAAAAGGTGGGTCTGATGGGTCGTTAACTACCTCGTTAAAGTGGTTTCGGTCACATGCCCCTTTAAAGGTTGAGTTGGGTGAGGTGTGAGGGGAACTTTTTTAGTATGGTTCCTAAAAGTCTTTGTATGTGGGTGACAAGTTATGTCTGAGACCACCCCCTCTGTTAAGGGATTTTAGAAGTTAGCCCTCCTGTGTTGAGCCATGCAACTGTGCAGAGGTTCCTTGGTCTGTCCAATATATGTGTACTCTTTGCTTCACTCAACAGTGTAAACCACATTGCCGGTCTTGTTCCTCGGTGTCTTATCCTTGGGTTGAACTAGTTTTGTCTGCGTGTTACCAGGTTTGAAGTGGATGGGGATCTGATGCTGTTCTCAATAGTGTTGTGATACAAGGTATGTGAAGTTCGAGGTCTAGCTGTCCCTTTCAGCATGCTTAAATTCAAAATTTTGATAACCTTCACTCTCCCAAGCCTTGAGTGTATTGACCAAATTTGATTTATTAGCTCATAATGTTAGGGGGTTTTGTTAAAGTTCAACACTTTGACCAAAAATAGCACAATTACTGTTAATTTTACGATATACCTTGAGGAGACCTCTTTCTTTCTTCATTTGGAGGGATCTGCCTGGAAAAAAAACAACAACAACAATTTTTTATGGCAAATAGTTATGTCCATCTTTTTTAAGGGGGTGCTGTCATACCGATTTTTAATTCCTTTAAAGGTCTTGTATTGTGGATTTTTTACTCCACCCAAACCGACATGTATGAATAAAATAATAAATGTTGCTTTTCATACTACAACAAATTTATTTTAATGCAATACTAGATTCCAGGGTTTTTCCAAGCCAGAAGAAAGATGTCTGGATTTACCCCCAACCCTGCAAGCCACAGAAATTTGTGTAGATAGTGAAGCTGCATGACCAATTTTGACAAAGTGAATAATAGTAAAAACTGGTAAAATTGAACACTTAAGGTTTATATACTCTAAAAGAAAAGCTAGCTGATACAGTGTTATTACAAGCATCTAGCTAGCACAAAAAGCACTAAGGCTTATTAACTTATCGGTATTGTCTGTCCATTAGCTGCTTTAATGGAGGGAATTGCATCATATTTATGGAGTAAGGCAAGGCAGGTTTATTTGTGTAGCACAATTCAGTACATGGACAATTCAAAGTGCTTTACGTGAAATGTAGAATAGAAGAAAAACAAAAGCAGAGTAAAAGCAAATAAACATTAAAAACTTGCATAAAACAGTTGGACCACAACCTCAAACTAAAAATACTTAACAGTTCTAAACAAATGGGTTTTTAACTTTGACTTAAAAGAACTTAGGCTTTTAGCTCCTTTACAGCCGAGTAAATACTCCGTTAATCCACTTTGGTAAGGGCCAAGGTTCTTAAAGATTTGCCTGTTCTAAAGAGCAGGTCTTAAAGGAGCATCTTCTGTTGTGTTGGATCAGAGCTCCAATATACAAGTTGCAACGTTCTCAGCTGAATGCTTTCCTACCTAGTTACTTTGGAGTGAAAAAAAGACAGAATGACTCATTTTGGAGATGGGGGTTGAGCTGCCAAGTACAGCAAATTATTGTTCAGGACTTCTCTAACGGTTCCAAATGACCAAAAGTAAAGTACATTGGAATTTGCTGGTGCCATTTTTTTTGTAAGGTTAGAAGTCTGAAAAATGTTCATTTTAAATAATATTTATACATTTAAGCTTTAAATGACCAAGGCCCTGTCCAGACGAAGCTTGCAGGGTGGACCAGTTTAATACCAACAAGTGGGGACTTCTCCATCATAATACACCTATACACAGAGCCAGCTACTAACTATGTTTGGCCTGCAGCCTACAAAGCCCTCACCACCCTTAACAGACATATATTGACACAAGCAACAAGAGTGGTCTTTGGTTTGTGGATCTGTTTTGGGAGCCATTGAATTTATTAGGTATTTACAATTACAAGTTGCTGCGCCTATGTTGTTGTTCCATACAAAGTCCTTTTCATCTTATGTCCTCCTTCAGTATTCTACCTTCTTTTTCTGTATGGCAGCCATAGTGCACTAGGTGCACTATCAACTTTCATGGCATAGGTATTACAATATCTATTACTGCTTTGTCGGCTCCAGGTGGTTTCATCTTTACGCTTAAGTTTTTGTGTATGTCAAAGCATTCATAATAGTCTTTCTTTTCAATAGAGAGAGAGAGAAAAAAGCATTTGAAATAAAGTAGGCTTTTTGCAATGCTTTCACTGCTCAGGCCTAAATATCTCAGAGTTCTGCTCTTCTTTGACTGCTGTACACTACATGAAGTGACAAAAGAGAAAAGGTTGGAGAAAAGTGGTAGTGTGTGGGGATAATACAGCTGTAGCCCCTTCTGTGTGTTGCCTCAAAAGCATTACGCGCTCAACCCCGCTTATAAACTTTAATTACTGCTGATTGCATAAGGGTTATTTGCAAATATTGGCTTGATATGTTAAAGAATTCTGGCAGCATCTATGACATCAGTTGAAGGTCTGACTCTCTGCCTTAGCAATATTAGATGTAATAAACAATGAAAAAAGCTCATAAAATGGGAAACTCCCTGTTTCTGAATGTAAAACTTAAGCTATTAGGCCTAAACAGACACTAAACCAAATTAATATATAAGGGCCAGTTGCAGTTTGTTTGTTTTGTCTGTTCTTGGTTCCATTGTTCTCTTTAAAACTTGTCACATTTCAAAGTAGAGAGATTTTAATTGAAGATTTGCCTGCTTTTTCCAAGTCTCTCTCTCTCTCTCTCACACACACACACACACACACAAACAAACACATATATATATATGTATATACATATATAGATATATGTGTATATATATATATAG
>JAUZNJ010040613.1:0-10308 GCA_034780135.1 Jordanella pulchra | reverse complement strand
TATATATATATGACGGAATGAGCGAGAGAAGATGATGGACCCAGAATTCAAACCACACACAATGGGCGAATTTCAAAAATTTATTGGAATGTGCAACAGGTGCTGGAAAGACAGTGATCATCAGGCACGGCAACTCGTTCTTCTCAGGAGAGAGTTCATATGTGAGTGAACAGCAGTCGAAGATGGAATTATGTCCAGAAATGAACTCAGAATGATTGACCTCTAAGGGGTTTTGAGAAAAGCCCAGAAGGGAGAAGGAGAAGCTAGCTGGTGTGTGACGTCACCGCTCGGCATGGAAAGAGAGCAGCAACTCCGCAGGTAAACCTGCTGGCTTGATCCTTTGTAGTTTGCTTGGTACTTAGGAAGGAACTGGGATAAACCATGTGGAAAAAGCAGGCTGAGTTACCTTGAGGGTCAGAGCATTAATTGTTATCAGGGACCGAATCTGTGTCAGAGCTGAGAAGAAGAGATCCCAGGACAATCCAAAACGTTATCAGAGTCCAGGACAAAGCAGGGGTTTAGAGCCAGGTGATCAGACTAGAGAGAACAATCCAGGGCTGAATCTTGAGACACGGTCAAAAGGGCAGAAAACTGGTCAAATTCAAAAATACAAACAGGTCCAACAGGGGTTCAGGCAGACTTAGAGAATCGGGAGGCAAACGGGTCAGAAGCAGGCAGGCAGACAGGCAGAAAAAGGATTGCTGGATAAAAATCACAGATGGCTCGTAATAATCTGGCACCAACTACTGGTTTGAGGAAGGTCTATTTAGTCAGGGGAGCAGGTGGATCTGATGAAAATTGATAAGGAACAGAGCAGAAGAGCAGGTGGAGGGGATTATGATGGTTAGACCAGCACTGGTGTACAAATTCATGACAGGGGGGACATTTTTTAGGTTGCATTTGTAGTCAAAAATTTTGGGAGCACAGTTTAAGTACTACTGCTCTAAACCTGGTGGTCTTTTTCTACATCTACAGTTCTCGGTAAAAATCTAAAAAGACAACAACAAAAAAAACATCACACTAAATACATTTTAATGCTAAAGTGCTAAGATTTGCACTTGGGGTCAAAAAATAACAAGACATAAAACAAATGACTCAACATACCAATTTAGTTCCCATGTTTCTCCTGTTTGTGATCACCTTTGCAAAATATGTTTATGCTGCCATGTTTAAGCTGTGCTGCATTCCTCTAGCCCTCAACCCGTCAGCAACTTTGACTTGTTTACAACTGCATCCTTGTCATTTTTCTGCCAACTCCTTCAAAACTTGTGTCAAAATATTATTCTTGGGTCATTAACACATGAATAATTTAAAAAGGGTGAAAATGATTGTCAAACAGATATACATTTTGATGGTTTATTTGGATCTAAGTGTGCTTTTATTTTTGTGTTGTTTATTTTTTTAATGGATCAACGAACTTGCCAGTTGTGCTTTTAGTTTAAATTTTGAGTGACTTCTAATATGTAATTCAAAATGTGTAGAATCCTTTGTATGATGTTTTAAGATTATGTCTTTGGACATTACACATTGATACTTTAGCCTTTCCTGGTTGAACTAGTTTTAATAAAAATAATAATAAAGAATAAATCTAATATTCTATCTGGTTTGTTATAGCTCCTGTTCCTTCAGTTCCGAAGAGATGATCATTGTCTCACAAGAAATAAATCCTCCTAAATGAAACCTTATGAGGGCAAATAACAATACATAGAGGATGCCATCCTGTCACCAGCAAAATGTCTCAAGAGCATTTATCATGAATGGACGGGCTTGTTTGCCTTCCTGCGGTCATGGCAGTTTGAGAGTTATGGGTGGACATCCAAGTCCTGTACAGCTGCCACATACCATCATCTCTCAGGGCCTCTGAGAGTCACAGTAATCTGTCATGTGAATGAACTTCAATTAAACTGAAATTCCCAGGTGTCGGATATGTATACCTTAGTAACCTCTAGTCTAATGATTTAAAGACATTTACTTTTTTGGCACATCCATAGTCATGGATAAATTCCCTCTCTAAGATGCCTCACAGGAAACCTTTACAATTAATGAATAGCATCCATCATTTATTAGAGTTTGGCTGTCATGACATTATATTCTTTGTTTGAATATGGATGCATGAGTCATTCTTAAGTAAATGCATCTAAATATGATGTGACGTCCATTTAAATCAGTGGCTTGGGGGTTGGGTGGGGGTTATTTCATAGAACAGAGCTTTCACAGGTCTCCATCAAGACCTTATCTGGCGGTCTGCCTCTGCTGACAAGAGCAGATCTGGACAAGGGAAGATGAATAGTTTGTTTTTCTATACTAACTGAATGATTTGTTGCTCTGTAGTGGCTTTGTAATGGGCTTCACACTGTTCCTCATTGTGTGAGTGTATTATCCCTGTCCCTGTGTATGCTTAAATGGTTCTATTAGGATTGCTAGGGATGATTATCACTTCATTTGTCTCTTATATTTAAGTGAACTTATTAGCTTTAGTCACACAGCTGGGATCTTCGCTCCTATTTTGTTCTCAGTTAAATACTTTTTTCATGATTTACACTGAAAGATACTTCCTTTTATGGGTAGCATTATATAACATATTACAATTTAAAGTACAAGTTTCGTCACTCTAGACTGTTACTTCTGCTCACATATGGTACGTGCTTTAAGGGGTGGTGGTGGCCGAACATGGGACAGCAGCACACTGCCACTTACAGGGACACAAACACGGTGAGCAGAGCAAGATGGGGAGAAGAGAGAAAGGTTCTGTGGAGAGGCCAGCAGTCCTGAGCTGTACTGGTTTTTGGTGCTGATTCAAAGATTTGGTGCGGCTGCTCCCTTCTCCTATGTATGGTGGGAACCGTCAGTAAATGTCTTAACCAAACACTGTTGATAAACAAAAATTAATAACTTTGATGTGAGCCATTTACATAAAATGAAAGCCAAATCCTTATTTTAGACTAGAATGACTATTTTTTGTCCAATTTAAATTCATTTTTCATTATGAGAAATGTATTTAATTTATTTTCAGTCCCCAAGCATACCACAGTGTGTAGGAGGGGTAGGTCAGCAGAGAGCAGCTGCCACATTGCTGGGCTAGTGATTGTAGTTTTTCCAAGGTGAGGTAACATCCCCAGCTAAGTCAATAGCAAAAATCCGATATATAAACCCCTTTATAAAGCAAACAGACAGACAAAGAGGATTTCAACAATTGTGCAGTAAAATGTCAAAATAATGCTTGGGACATGTCAACAGTAATATAAGATATAACTTCTTACTTTGCATGCTCAGTTAGATTAAAATGATGGTCCTAAAAAGGCCTATGGGACATTTGGTGATCATCGCTATTAATCTTTATAAACTAAATAAACATTTCTGGTGAATCAGAAATCCATTTGTAATTGAATTGCGACTCCAACTGCTGGGTCAAATCTAATCTTTTGTTAGAAGAACATTTAAAGATACAAAAGACTAACAAGGTTGGAGCTATAAAACATCAACAGAGTAAGACTGAAGTGATTTATTTCTGATACTAATTTAATTCTTACAGTATGCTGTCTTGTAAAGAGATACTTTTGCAAAATGTGAGTTTATTATTGGGTAATTAGCAAATTAATACAATTTACTGACTGCCTTATGACTGACTGACTGACTGACTGACTACATAATACTAAAATGTGATGTCACAATGCAACCTTTGTGTTTTCACTTTTTTTTAAATATTTCTTTCAGAGTAGCACTAAAATTTGCCATCTTTGTGTCATAAATACATCTGTTTTAATACTACTCTAGAGACATTGGTTTAAAGTTATTTGTTAAAGCTAGATGATTATTCTTAGTTTTTCTTAGGTTATTTTTTTTGATCCCACACATGGACCTACAGTACTTATGTTTGCAATGGTGATGAACTAATCCTTTTAACCTATAATCATGCTTCACTCACAATAGCTACACTGTTTTGTGCTTGTATAAATAAACATTGCCACCTGCTGCCAGCAGGTAAGTGAACAGATAGCACCACACCTTCTTAAAACTGTTTCATTTACTTGGATGTTACATTTCACAAGCTGACTGACATTTAATTTAATTTCACTCCTGGATTCAAAGACACTGCCTTCTCGAAACTCGGAAGAACACTTAGAGAAAGATGTGCATGCTTAGATTTATCACCAAACATTTATCAGCTTTTGCTATATAGCCAGAACAACTTAATGTTAAAACTGTCTCATAGTGAGTAAGAGAGGCAGGGAGGATGGTGCATTGACTGTTCTACCCAGGGGGTGAAAACAGTTTGTGGTGACTCTTAGCAGATGAACAGTGGAGATGTGCTGCAGATAGCTCTCAGGCACACAGGAGAGCTCGTTAAGGAGACAGCTGAGAGAGATAATGGAAGATTCTCAATTTGCTGCCTGCTAAAGGGCCAAACCAAAAAAGTGAAGCCTCCCGGAGCTCAGATTGTATACACTGGCATCCTGTTACAGAAGTAATATTTGAATCTCTAAGAAGAATAGGGAGGACAGTTTCTACCTGTACATCACTAAAGTGAGTAGCTTAAATACTGTAGTAGCAGTGAACTAGTAAAATACACCCAGACAGGGCAGGGAGCTTTACTTAATGGTGCTTGTCCAAAGTCAGCTTTCAGTTCTTGCAGTTTTAATGAATGAAGTGGGAAGGATTTGTCTAGGACTTGCCTCTGTTCTTGTTGGTTAATCATCAGAAACACTGTCTCTGTTAATATCTGGGGAATACGAAAGGAAAGGGCTCACTTCACTTTTTATACTGATTAATCTTACACAAGTTTTAGCTGAGTAAATGTTTACTTTACCAGTTTGATTAAATTTCCTATATTCTATACTAAGCCATTACCCCCCAAAGAAAGTCTGATTAGTTAACTCAAGCTTGCAACCCCCTTGACAGTTCTCCTTTACTCCCAACCTTCACAGGTAATGGTGGAAAATTGTAGCAATCAGTAGAGATACAGACCCCTGTGCCATGGTTTCCCTGGCAGAAATTATTTGAGTTGTCTTTCAAATACTTGAAAAGAATGTAATTGGCTCCAGTGTAGTCATGCATTGTGTCCCGTCATGGCTCAGAATGAGGTGTCCACACATCTGATTTTCAAGGTTTATTAACACAAAGTAAAAGAAATACAAGTATTTTAATAACTAACTTCCTTAATTAGTGAACTACACAGATGGGTTGGTAATGTTACAGTTTAGAAGTGGTGAAGGGATTTAAAAAGGTAACAGTAATTAAAACATTGAAATGGAAACCTACATGAAAAAATATTTGTTTTTCCTTTAGTTTAATACAAATATTATAGAGAAATTGGACATTTTGTTTTTGTTTCTTCTGGAAATGTAGGTAGGAAACACCCAAGCCATTTTTTTTTTCTGTTTGATTATAATGTATCCCTAATACCCTACAGGAACTGTGTTGGCTTCTGGCCAAATAAAGGAGAACATCAGACCCAGATCCATAAATGACCCCATTGTGGTCCCCATTCTTCTCGCCCCAAAAAACGGTGTGACTTAAATTTTCTGTTGAGCCCCAATCTGCCTGGCTCTGCCCAGACCTCTAATGCTTTCCCTCCTCAGACTTCGAAGAACTTGGAGTGGAGCTTGACGGTGTTGCTTTGAATGACAGAGGTGATCTGTGAATGACCTGACACAAACAGGAATGGAGAATGTTGAATCTGCGGGTTACAGTCAGGATTTTACTGTTAAAGTGTAGTTTCTCATTCATAGAAAAACAAAAATACATTGTCTTTTATTGATAAATGGCCTGTTCTTATATAGCGCTATTTCAAGTCAGGATACTAAACCAAAGCACTTTACACTACACTACTACACATTTATTCAAACACTCACTATGGCGAGCTATGTTGTAGTCACAGCTACCCTGGGGTTACTCTGACCACCATCAGTAAGTAATCCAGGTAAAGTGTCTTTACTCAAGGAAACAATGACACAGAGAGCCAGGGCCAGGCATTGTACCGCCAACCCTTCAATTGCAGGGAAAACTCCTGCATCTGACGCCACTGACGCCCCTATTGCAGGTTTAAGTTTAAGAGTAGAGTCTTTTAAATGTAGTGTGATCCAACAGGTTGGCAATTTTGATGCTAGATAAAAAACAACACACAGCCTTTCAAACAATATTTCAGCTAGGCATGACCTCAAACACTCTGTTTTGGCTGTCAGGAAATGTAAAGGCTTGGAAAACAAAACCAAGATTAAATGTACTGCACCAATTCACTGCTTTCTGCAAGACCAATGTCTTACTACCTTGCAAAGTTCAAACCAAAATATTGTTTTTTCAAATACAATATTATTAAATGGTCTGTTTTAGATCCAGTTGCATCCAGATCTACACTGTTTTGGGCAATTGTGTAAAAAGACCCTGGCTCAGGTCAGAGGTTTGGAGGATTGGAAATTGTTCTCATTAACTAACATATAGCACAGTTGCTCCATCAGGTGAATGTGAGCAGAGTGGGGAAAAACTGGACAATGAGGAATTTCAGGGTGACGCATATAAGACTTGAACAAATGAAAGCATTCAGAGCCTTTTGCAAGATGTAAATCACAAAAAACATAAAGCTGTCTAACTAGGGTTTGTTTTTATCCTGTTATCCGGTTTACATGTAAAAGAGTTTGTCAAATTCAAATGTTTTATGTCTTTTCCTGTTGAACTGCTGGGATTTGACTTAAAAATGAACAGCTTTTTTCATTGCACTAGACAAAAAAAATAAAGTCTAATCTACCCAGAACAGGCGGCTAAAAACCAAAAAATGGGGAGAGTGAATAAGTGCTTCTGTCAGCTTATGAAGCTGTGAGTCCAGCCAGCACAGGTGTCCACTCTCTCTAAAGGACATCCTGCCAATCTCCATGAGGGAAAACACAGACACAGACATCACCAGTAGGCAGTACAGCAGCCAACAAACCCTTCATGGTATTCCTGTCTTCTCCCTAACTTACATTTCCATTCACTCTTTAAGATAACCATCAAAATACTCATGGTTTCTGTTGTTGTGTATTAATTTGTCCAAACGAATTGGGGAAAATGATTATTAAACACTGTGGGAAGAAAAAACACAAACACAAGGAAATTTGTCATTAAAACTTTACACAAATGGAAAATAGTGTGATGGAAATGTAATTCTTATCTGCAAGAATGGACCAGCTTAATAGTTTTATTAACTCCCATTAATTACCCTGTCAGTCCAGATAAGGAAAGCAAAGTCATCCACCCTACAACGTTATTAATACTTTAGTCAATCAATGTTTATTAGGTTCCTCTTAGAGAGCCATATCAATTATATTTTTAGAAATTAGATTTATGAGGATTTAATTTAACATCCCTATTTACATTAGCCAGTTAATTCCCTGGACTCATTAACATACAGTGTTAAAACTTTACTTTTTTTCAATGTGCATCTGTTTCTAATGTTCTTATTCTAGCAGAGATCCTTTATAGTTGGTAAAGATTTAAAAAGCATAGCTTTAATTTCACATTAATTTGCAAAAATAAAAAGTCTCAAAAGTGAGGGTCTGTTTTTTTTTCTCAAAACTCCATTCTGATTGTCTTCCTTCTCCTTTCTTAATAAATCAATTTTAAAATTTCTTCTGCTTCAATATCCTATCCAGATATGTTATTAAATTCTCTGGTGTAACTGAAAATTGAAAATATCACACTATAAGGGTTCAAGTCAAAATATGTTTGCATTCCAAAACAGGTTTTAAAGGTTGTTGTAATATTGTAGGGATTTTTTCAACAATTTATTTTTAGGTCTTGATGGCTATAGGTAGGAAGGACAGCCTGTAGTGATTTGTCTTACAACAGATCTCGAAAAGCCTCTGACTGAAAACAGTTGTTGTACAGCAGCCTAACAAAGAGGATGCTCAAAGTTGTCCATAACATTCTTCGTCTTTTGAAGAACTTTCAGTTGTAAAATCCTCTCCAGGGGTTCTAGATGAGTTCCTAGAATAGATCTTTATCAGCTTGTAGAGCTTCTTTAAGCCATTTGCTCTGATGCTATTACTTCCCCAACAGATGATGGCAGAAGAGATCAGACTCTCTACCTCAGCTTTACAGTACAGAGGATAAAAACTCTTGGCAAGAATATCCTGAGTAAAACTCAGTGTTCTCATTCGAATGTTACAAAGGTAATACGTTACAATAATTCAGCAGTAACGTGGCAACATAATGCGTTAAAAACAAAATTTTGGTAACATTATTACAGCTACCGAGGTGGGTAATGCGATACAATCAGAGCTGAACAACCCTACATAATGATTTTAAAAGAATAGAAGATGGTTTAAAAAAAGAAGAAAAAGAAGACACTTTTACAAGTAAAGAAACAGAAAACAGCAATATGGCCCCAGGTAGCTATACACCCACTATTTTAAATATGTCACTGAAAGATGTCACCGAAACTGACAATAACATGCTGGTGGGCAGGGGTGGAAGGGAACTGTCTACAGTTAAAAATAGCTCAAGTAAGCTCAAGAAACACCTGGAAAGAGTGCACGGCTAACTTAGAGGCTAAATGACCTGTTACTAGAAAGAAGATGGAAGATGTTGATGCAAGCAAGTCTAAACAACAAAAGTTAGATTTATTCACATCAGAGTGGAAGATGACTGACCCATGAGAAATGAGAAGGCTGATGATGCGCTGGCGCTTGGCACTGTAATTCTGAATTACAATGCAAAATATTTTTCAACATTTAGACAGACCAAGAGTTCACAGGACACTCTTTTTTTGTTGGATTTGATTAAATTAAGCTTTTTGGAAATTCACTGCTCATTTAGTCAGAGACCTTGATTATCAGTGACACTGGTCAGTGACCCTGGGAACACAAGGACTTTAGTGCAGAGAAGAATGAGAGTTTAAGGGAAAAAAACAAAACCAATAGAAGGATTTTTTTATTATTAAAATCCAAACTTTATATGTTGGCTTATAAACATAATATACTGCTATACAATCGCACATAGTTATTTATAGGCAATGATAAATAGATTTTCTTAGTGAATATTTTGTGTTGATGTAAAACCCTTGGTAACCTTTAGTGATTTCCTGGAGAATTACAAGTTTCACTCCTGTTTACCAAAACATTAATGGGATACTCTGCCTGATGATATTCTCTCAATTAGCAAACAAAGGTGATATGTCTCCATACTGATGAAAAACCAACTGAATTCTAAACAACAGTAAAGGGATTTGGAAAAATTGAGACATGAAAAAGGAAGGATTTGTGGGAGAGAAAGTAAGACCAGAATAGTTTTCCCAAAGTATTGATTGCAGGCATGTCTCTCAAGTGGGTGAAAGAAAAGTCACCTTTTATTTCATCTAACTGTGCTTAGAGCTAATTGCTGTCTTAGAGTGACAGAAACTAATTTTTGAAAGGTCTTTGAAGTACCCACAGTAAGACTTTGCTGCCTTTTGTGATTAGTACAATTACTTTGGCAGCTGTATAAAGTTCTTTCCTTGAGCTTGATGAATAATTATCACTCTGTACTTTAACAAAAAATCAAACTGAGGGAGCTGCCATCGGTGAGAACCCAAAGACTGTTGTCCTATAAAGCTGTGCTGATGCTGACCAGATCTAGAGTTAACTTCACTGTTGTACAAACATCATCTATTTCATCTTCCCTTTTTCTCATATTTTTATTGAGGATTCTCATGCATTAGGGTCAATACTGGATGTGGATATTGAATTTCCTCATTAGCTTTTGCCTTTCCCTGCTGGATACAAGTGAAAGCAGATGCAGCCTAGATTTACTGAGGTCCAAGAATGATTTAGAAAATCATTAAAAATCTTGTTTGATGAAGTGAAAATGCAGCTGTGGGAGGACAGCAGCAACTAGAAAGGTTTAGTTGTAATTTAATATTGTACTAACAAAATCATTTTACTTATTTTCCATTTAGTTTATGTTTTAACACCTATTTGGATTTGATAAAAAGAGCAACACACTGTAGCAATACTGTTCTTGTGCATATTAAGATGAGCACATTTACATTATTTTTGCATTTTTAACAGATATTAATGTAGCCATTTAAATTAATAAGATTTACTGTCCGTTGGATTGTCGAACCTCAGATTCAGGAAGAGCAGTGTGGTTTTCGTCCTGGTCGTGGAACACTGGAACAGGCTAAACACCCTCAGCAGGGTCCTGGAGGGTACATGGGAGTTCGCCCAACCAGTCTACATGTGTTTTGTGGACTTGGAGAAGGCGTTCAACCGTGTCCCTCGGGGAGCCCTGTGGGGGGTTCTCCGGGAGTATGGGGTACCGGGCTCCTTGATACGGGCTGTCAGGTCCCTGTATGAC
>JAUZNJ010040612.1:0-10309 GCA_034780135.1 Jordanella pulchra | reverse complement strand
TATATATACCATCCCACCATCCCAAGGTGATACAGGCAAGACATTACTGACCCAAAGTAATAATACAAATAAGAGGCACAGTCAAAGGAGGCCTATCCTGACCTTACTATAATACTGCAGATACTTTTATAAATAAAGTGCAAGGAGAGAGTTAAACTAACTAAACTAAGATTAACTTTAGTAATTCAATAACTAAGATAACTTTATACTACATACTTAGAACTAACACTAGATAACTACTTACCAGAGATTCAAGTACACAGGACAACTAGGTATTTCACATTGTGAGTGATAACAGAGGTAGTAGAAGAGGGGAGTGCAGTACGCTCTGTAAGTGTGATTTGTTTGAGTTTGTGCCTTTTAAAAAACTGATTTGAAAACTTAACAGAACTGCGACTGAAAACACTGGTTTATGCGTTTAGCTTAGGAGATGTAAACAGTGTATTATAGTCTTTAAAGGTGGATATGCAGGTTTCATTTGGCCTTTTTTCAGATACAAGGCTGAACAAGTGTGCTTTGGCTAATTCGCAATTTTTCACATATTCATCAGTATTATTCTAAAATAATTCTTTATATAAACAAACTTGTAAAACTTACTATTTAGCAAGCTCTATTTTTTTTAACACTGTTGTGTTAACTACTGTTTAAATACTGAATAGAGTGTGTGCTTTGAAAAGTAAAACTTGCAAATCAGATTTTATTCTTAATAATTTATTTGACACAATCAATAAAAAACAAGAAAATAAATTAATCACAATAGAGTTATAATAAATAAAGGATATTTCCAGCAGGTCTAAGAAAGAAAATACTGTTACAGAAATAGTAATTTCCATAATGGTATTTAGAAAAGAATTTAAAACTCACTTTGACACATGATATTTTAAATTCAGTCTACATTAAGCAAAAACAAAATATTCTAAGTGTGAATGGTGGGTTTATATTAAATAAAATCTAGTTCAAGTTCTGTAGGAATATGGTGATGAGAGTCGACGATTTCACACCGAAGTCTCTGACGCTGCAGCTTTTATCAGAGGTGTTGATTTTTCACATCTGAAAAACATAAAATGTGAGAATTAAAAATTTGTTCTTCAAAAATGCAAGACTTCCTTAAAACATTTTTTTTATTCTACAGTAAAAAATACAAACCCTACAATATCCGTGAATCTTAATCGACAACTCTTAGAAGCTATTAACGTCTTTTTTTTTTATTTTCTACATTACAACAGTCCTCACAACAATAATACTTTCTGTTCCGCAAACACATGCAGTATATACACAGCCCAGAGTTACTCACCTTCTCTTTACAAAACAACAGACGACAAGAGCCAGAACAACGAAGACTATGATCACCCCAAAGATGATGGCAATCACCTTCCCAGCATCGATGGTTTCAGATGATGATGTACGCAAAACTATAACTTTCTCGCAGCGTTGCCCAATGTAATCAGGTGTGCAGCTGCAGAGCAGAGAAATATGTGAGTGCATTCCTAATGCAAACGTGAACCAACATGTGCAAAATTGTTGCTAATACACCAGGACAGGTTGTATTAGTTGAATACAGAACACAGAACAGGAAACATCAGTTGTGTGCTTACTTGCAAAAAGGTCTGTCACTGTCTTGGGGATGGATGCACTTTCCGCCATTTAAACAGAATTTGGCATTTTCCTTTCCACACGGCCTGACTAAAAGCATGCCGGTAGAGTGGCCATTGCTGCCTGCAGAAAAAAAGAGACAGAGGAGAACACTATGACAATCGTGTAATCGTGTTTAGGTCAAAATTAACAGAGGCTCCTTCCTGCAGCAACCCCTCAGAGTAATTATGCTGTATTTAATATAAAACTAATGAATGAGCCTAAAACAACAACAACAAAAAATGACTTTCTTAAGTAAGTGATTCTTAAATACACTCATTGTGAGTCAGTTATTAATCATCACTATGCAAAAAATATTATTACCAAAAAGGAAATAACGGCTTTAATAAAAAGAGATTTCTAAAAGAGTTTATGGGACTTATTGCCTAATAATATTGTTTTAATTGCTAAATATGACTACGAATGACACTCACTATTGACAGCCTGGTCTGTTGTAGATGAATTTTGGAGAAAAGGTGATGCAGTGGTCAGGATCCCATCATCCATTACCTTTGAACTTCCAGCTGAGGCCAACAGAAGTAGTACTATGACTGTAAAGGAGAATGCTGAAATAATAAAGACAGGGGTTGGAGTCATCGTTAGTTTGCAGGGTGCTCACAGTTTAGCTTCTATGCTTATATTTGTGGTTAACAAAAGTTTTTTTAAAAAGCAGTAAATAACTGTGTGTTCCAGTTTTATACATGAAAATGGTGAATTTTAACTCTAAAGCTAAAATGAAGAGCTACCATTATGCACAACATTAAAATAAGTACAGTTAAACCTGAAGTGATTGTTTACTCACCTTTCTCCAGGTATGTCTGTCTTTGTGTTGACATCTTGTTTTCTGTTACTTTGATATTTTCTGCTTACAGTCTTCTATCTGCTTAGGTGTCTGTTCAGACTATTTATTCTGCTCCGATCCTCAGCAAAAAAAAAATCATGGCCAATCAAAAACCTGCCAAGTTTTCAACAAAGCAAGAGGTATTTCCTTCTGGAAAAAAAAAATAATTTGCATCATCCCTTTCATTTGCGTTTCCTGACGACATGCAGAGGCAAAGTCAACAGGTTAATCACTGGCAAGCGTGATAGTGGTAGACCTGGGGTCACGTGTTCACATGGAGGTTCCTTTAGGGTGCTCTATAGAAGCGCCTACGCAAGCCTTGGGGCAGACTGAGAGTTTACCACAAGTATGCCTTTTAAGTTTGATAAAGGTGACTCCACTGACAGTTACATGTGTTGTAAACACCCAGTTTCTTCAGAGATGAGATAACAAAAGGAAGTTTCTGGCTAGACTCTTCCCTTTGTCTGCTTCATTTGCTCTGTCCAAAATGTGCAGACAAATTCTATGTACCACAGGCAGGGTGATACACAAGTAAAAAAAGATAAAATTAGTAACGTTGTTTGAACTTAAGGAGGGTCAAAACCATTATTCAACACCCTGCGACGCATTAAATGTCTTTATAAGTTAAATCTATTCAATGCAAAACTTGCCTTCCCCAAAATTATTTGCAATTAAGGAAAGATTAAAAATAACCTATGAGTAATTTATAGTTATGTTATATATCTAAAAATTAAGGTATGAAAGAAAAAAAAAATCCTTTTCTTAAGTATAGTACTAAGTTGTGTTATGTCGAAGACAGAGAAGCTTAACTTCCTGCATATCTACTGCTGTGATCAGTCTCCATGGAAACCGGTGGTGTTCATCGCTGTTCATTCAGTACATGCTTCTCTTTGGTTTTGTAGGTTTTGCTGCAGAAGATTCATGCCAGAAGATTTAGGCCTCTAGACATGGTAAAGGAAGCTTGGTAGGGGTCAAGTCAAATTTCAAAATTAAAAAAAAAAAGAAAATGGAATTTTATGACTTTATATCTGACATGGATGTTGGTATCAGTTGAACTGGTACAACTACTTAAAAACTGCTGTTCTACTGGGATGTTACCCGCAACCGATTATCTGGTTAATGGAGATTCATCCAAAAAAGAGATAATATTAAATTCCTTTAACGATATAGAACCACCTATACCATCAAGGCATAAAACCAAACATCAAGAAAACTATGGTAAAGTTTTCTTGATGTTAGACTGAACAATAAAGCTAATTGCTCTCCGCTTAATCTTACTCCAATTTTACTTCCTAATCTGAGGTGATTTTAATGAAAACTTGTTTGTTTTCTTGAGATATATGTAGCATGTTTCTTTGAAAAAAACAAATATAGGATTTGCAAGCCTGCAAAATAATTAGTACTAACAGGTGAGCCGAAAACAGCCATAAATCGGAGGCAACAAGATCTTTGCTCGGTTATTCTCAAAAAGCGTTTAGGCACCTATCCAGAGGTTTCTGTCAGTTGTCGTTCAACAGCAACCTGTAGTTGGTGCACTGATGTTTTTAAGCACCTGTCGGACCCATCCATCGTTCTCCTGGGTTGTTGCAGTTTGGCCATTTAAGTCATGATGAGATTGTTTATGTAATTTCTTTGAAATTACTTCCAAGAAGATCTGCTTGTGTGATTAACTGGATTCCTCTTTCCTTGTAATTCTTAAGAGTGAAAATTTGCAAAGGCACTTGCAGGAGAAGTTTGAGTCTAGAAATATGTCATTTCTATAATATTAAAACTCTTAAGTTATGTACTATACTACACTTTACCAAACAAATCTTATATTTATATTTACAGTATTTATTATAGCTCACTGACTAGTGTGGAGATGTTGCCCGCAGGTATCTGTGGTTTGAACCATTCTGAGCATTTCTTAAACTAGCTTTAGCTTTTCAAACCTGGCTAATAGTCCTCAGAGATGCAGTCAGACAACAATAGCAGAATGGTTCCCAGCCTGGTTTTAACTTTCCATTATAGTGAAACAAGTTAATCAAAGTAGGGCACAGAAGGGTACGTTTTCTTAGGAGCTACCTTAAAACCTCCTTAGTTTTAATTTACTTGATACTTGTTGTGTTCCTGTTGTAATGTACTCATAAGAGTAGTTAAGTACTATAAAACCAACAGAATATATAATCACAAGCTGCATGTTGCTGGTTATGGTATTAAATCATCAGCTGAAAGGTGAATAGTCAGAATAAAATTGTTTAATTCCCATTGTAATGGTATTCAATTAATCATTTATTTAAATGATTGCATTCATTCGGTAAATTTAAGGCAGTCCATATCTTGGGACAAGGGCAGATTTTTGTTTGCAAGTGGAAAAAAGTTGGGTTGTCCCAACTTCGTTGTATATATATATATGTATATATATACATGTTTAGAGGTCAAACAACACATATAAAAGTAAGTAAAACAATATCTAACTTTTCAAATAGAAACCAAAACCAGAGCGATGTGAATGAGATTGTAAAAGTAACATTCAAATCGATCAAAGAATCAGTAAAATGCCAAAAACAAACAAAAAAACTATGCTCAGCTTCCAATCAGTGACCTGTGAGAAGTGGAACAATTAGAAGACTCATGTGTGAAGCCAAACTGATAGGAAAAAAAATCTAATTTGAAAAGAAACAGCATGTTGGTGAAGTTAGGGTTTGTCGTAGAACAAACAGTACTAACTTGCTGTTAAAAAAAGCAATTATAATAACTTTATTATTATCGGATGCAGACAGCTGGTCAGAAGATCTCCAATCACTCAATTCAATTCCCATTACACTATTATTTATGCAGGCTCAGACATTATGACATGAACATTTCCTCCACACTAGTGTCAGACCTGTTTATTGTCATCAGGGAACATGGATCGATTTGAATGCATCAGAATACTTGAAGGGGTCATGATACCAAGCAATGGAAAGAAGTGTTTTTTTTCCAACAAGACAACAACCCCAAACACATCACAAGGAGAGCAGCATCTTACTTCCAGACCAACAGGATTAAAGTAATGGAGTAACCAGCCTGATTCCCTTGAGCAACAAAATACTTGAAGGACCACTTTAACGGGCACAAAACAAAGAATAGCAAAGCACCATTGGAATGCAGTCCAAAGGTTGTGAGCTCAAATATCTGTTCACAGGTGCCAGAAGAGGGTCAACTCCATCAGAACACAGGATATACGTATAGCCGCTTTTAGAAAGTACTAATAAGTATTTAATAGTATTTCCTTTTTTAATTTGAACAGCAAAATGTATTTCATTTATTTAATTATCTAACTTCCCTTCTGGATCAACAACATATTTGGAAATGTTTGAACTTGAAATGAAATAAACAGACATTTCTGTTTTTAATCATTAAATCCTTTATTCATTCCAAACTGATTGTTTTCTGAACTGAAAGTTTTTCTCACTTTTTCTTTTAAACATAGACACTATTACTTTAGAGACAACCAATTTCTTCAGGACACATTCTTTCTGGTTCTGCAAGATTTTTTTTTTCCCAATGCAATTAAAAGATGTTTGGAAATTTAAAACAAGATAATGCAAAAGGGGGCACTGTGGCACTGACTATTATTATAACTTATTTACAGTTGATTTCAAAGCACATGTAATAAATCAGAACACAGCAGTAGAAAAAATATCAATCTAACTTGTAAAAAGCAAAATCTTAATCAAAACAATTAATTAAACAATAAATAAGGATATAAACAACACAGTACATGTCAAGTAGGTTTCCAGGCAGGTATGAGATCTTGAGGTCATAGATGTTGAAGTGTGTTGAATGATCACTCGAAGGATTGGTATCCAAGTGCATTGAAATATATGCAGGCTATTGCATGTTCAAAAGCTGCTTCCTCTCTGTAAACCTAACTCAGCTGAAGGGTTTATGCTTTTTTTAATGCATCAATGCGTTTCTGGCAGCAGTCACAGTGTTTTTCATAAGCATGGCAACAGTCATTGGACCCACACCTCCAGGAACAGGTGTTATGAAACCAGCTTTCTCCTTTACTCCTACAAACAAAAAAATCAGAAACATAATATGGTGTTAAGCAATGTCCTCTATTCATCAGTATATGCTACTCATTTCAACGTCTTATGAAATAGCCTCTGCTGAGGCAATCTGGGTAAATTCTATTGTTTGTTTTACCCTCAAAGTCCACATCCCCGATGAGACGAACTGTCCCTGTTTTCCGGTCCTGGATGCGATTTATGCCAACATCAATAACAGCTGCACCCTCTTTCACCATGTCTGCTGTAATCAGACTGGGAACACCTAACCAACAAGAGCAAAAAAGTACATTTATCAATAAAGGGAAAAAATATGGGGCTGTACAGCGCAGTGGTTAGCGCTGTTGCCTTGCAGCAAGAAGGTTCTGGGTTCAGAATTCCTGGGATCTTTCTGAATGGAGTTTGCATGTTCTCCCCGTGCATGCGTGGGTTCTGTCCAAAAACATGACTGTTAGGTTAAATGGCTTCTCTCAATTGTCCCTAGGTGTGAGTGTGTGTGTGCATGGTTTGTCCTTGTGTGTCTATGTGTTGCCCTGCAACAGACTGGCGTCCTGTCCTGTGTGTACCCCACCTTAAGCCCATAGTCTGCCGGAGATAGGCACCGGCCCAACCGTGACCCTGAGGGATGAAGCGGGAGAAGATGGATGGATGGTTGGGGAATAATGACTCTTTTAGAGTATTGTCGGCAGTGAAATCAGTATCTGGCCTGTTAGTCAATTCTTATCATATCAGTAGAGGTACGACAAGTAACCGGGGCTGATCTAAAGAATCAAGACTTTATTTCCATCTTGTTGGTGTTTTCTATGTGGTCCAGGTAGGGAATGGGGCCTGTCGGTCTTTTGGTGTTTGTTCTGAACAGCGAAAGTGACAAAGATGCAAAGCAGGGGCATTAAACTCTAGCAGACAAACTCTTCACTGCCGGCTGCATGACTCCGTCTATGTGCTTCGCCTCAGCTCAGCCTGAGCCTTTATCACTCAACATCATCTGTGAGCTTGGATGTTTCTACCCATGAGTTAATAGATTATATAAGCTTTAGATAGGTGATGCAAAATGTTCTTTATTTTCTACCAATGTAATCCTGATATTCTGTCCAGATAATATGATTGTTGTTTTATTTTGACTTTTCTGGTTTGAGACCCTATTGAAAAGGCACATAGACCTGTTTTCCTCATTGCTATTTCTATCCACCCAAATAGGATGTAAACCTTTCCTTGTATTGTTGTAAAAACGTGTTCTCTATTTTCTTTTTTGTATTTTACCAGTATGAATAATTAAAACACAGAAACTAAAGGCCTCAAAATTTAAAATATGAAACTGCAAAACCGTCATTATAGAGTAGGCCTATATAGATTAGATTGGTGTATATATGAAAAAATCGAATCTTTTAAATTGTATGAAGGGAATGAAAAAACTACATGATCAGTTTCTTTTTTTTTTGTAGTACTGGCAAGAATTTAAATAATACTTTCATCCCTGAGTGCATCCCTACTGATAGCCATGAAAAAAACTCCTGCTTAGGGAGGCAGGTTTGAAGCAGCTACAATAAAGTCCCAAAAAGTAACTATGTGGTCCAGGTAGGGACCTTCCGTTCAAATTACAGCAAAATATCTATAATTAGTTTTTGACAATCTCAATTATTTTGAAACCTAATGGCAGGATTCACTACAGTGCTACTCCCGATAAACCAAAAAATTACAGCAATTTCCATCCTGCTAAAGATGTGTAAAAAGTCTTAAAATCAAATTTATTTTTATTTGGGATACATTGGATAAAAACATCATTCCCTCATAGGGCTTGTTGTCCTCAATTATTACATTTTCTCTTTGGGTTTTTTCAAACTATTTCTACGGAATTTAATCTTAAGGACTGAGAAGGCCAAGAATGACTATTTATATGTTCTGAGGAATTATTTCTGAGTCATTCAGACATATTTTTGGATCATTATACCGTTATTTCAGTTTTCCATCAGAGGTCACCTATTATTTTATTCAAAACTGTCTGGTAGGGGGTTATGATCCCAAACAGCCCTTCAACATCCCCCAGGAATTTAGAAGAGAAACAGACCCACAGCCTAATAGGACCTCTACTATGTTTAAGAAAGTACAAGCTGCTCTTTCATTTACGGTATTAGTAATTTGATTGAAAACAACCACTTGTTATATGCACAGAATCTAGCAGTTGTTATGGATTATAAAATGACCTCAGTTTTTTCTTTGTTGCTGTAATTCCTGCAGTTTAAGTTTTGGAGATTTTTACACTTTAATTCGGGGGCACCCTTTCTTTAGCGTTCCAATAAAACTCTAAATAAACTTGTGCCCAGAAAAAATATTTTCCATGTATTTTTCTTAAATGGAAAAAAAACCAAACACAGAAAAACACAAAAAATGAATATTGGAATATATCAGCCAGCACCTAAAATCTCCTTTAAGCTGATAGAAACATAAAGTTTATGTAAACCACTGGATAATAATAAATGGGTCAGTGGTTCTTTTGCATATTGTTGACCATTATTCTCTGAGTAATATCACCTAATTAAGCCTTTACTAACACTGAACACTACAAAACGCATAATAAAAGGATGTATAATATTTGTGTTGGTATCAACATCAATATCGGTCATTATTCAACACTGCAGCATCGGTATCATATTGGAAATGAATAAGTTATATTGGGACATCCTTAAAGAAAAGTAAATATCTCAGTATAGCCTAAAATGAGTCAGCTCAGGTTTGACCAGTCAAAGCATTTCAGACAGTGAGCTAAAAGGCTCAAATGCAAACCGGAGTTCTTAGAAACTATAAAAAGCTCCCAAATTTAACGCTGTAAATCAGAGGGCAACATCAGCACATTTATATGTTCTTACAGTTCAGTGCAAAATACTGGCTAACCATGGGGTCAAATGACTGAAAAAAAGCAAAATCCTCCGGTCCCAAAAAAACTGTGTTGCCTTGAGCACTGAATCAGAAATCACCACTGACTACCATCCAAGTCCCTGTGTATGATGGGAAGATAAATATTGGTCTTTGCCCAGTAATATTATTAAACTGCTGACCGCCATAGTAATGAACGCTTGATCGTTGCTCTATCTGTTAATATGGACGGGTTTAAGTGAAAAACTATTGTAGCCATTTTCTCTCTTTGAAGATCAGCAAACATTTTTAAAGAGTTGCCAAAAAGCCTTATACATTGTGTTGCCTCATTGTTTCCACCTATTCGTTAAGATAATAAATGATCCTTCAATACAAACGGTGGTGAACCAAGCCCCCCTCTATGTAGTAAGTGTTCTTAATGTAGTGTTTCTTTTAATTTGTGGTTTCACATTCCAACCCTATTAGACTATTTTTTTCTTCAGAAAAGCAGATAGCAACTTGAAACCAGGGATAGGGCAGAGAGACAAAGGTTTACGGAGAAATTACCACATTGATAAAGCAGCCTGCAACAAGATCAAGATCAAGGGCTGGCAAGCCTCTTTCACAACCTCTTCTTTTTTGTTGAGTTCTAGCCAACATATCTCTTGTATGAAAATTTCGAAAAGTTCCAAGAGGGAGTGTTCAGAATAATGATGAGCTGTTTATATATATATATATATACATATATATATATATATACATATATATATATATATATATATATATATATGAAGCCAGGAGGATTAACCGGCTCTTCTCCACCCAACCAGCTAAAGTGTACTCTCAATGGCAGGGTACTGAGCAGACCCACCAAAGCTGGAGACTGAACAATACTGGAAAGGCATATGGGAAAGGGAGGCATCCCACAACAGCAATGCACAGTGGCTAACCT